>JARQOC010000003.1:448839044-448864280 GCA_033576535.1 Allobates femoralis
AAGTGCTGCCATCAATGATATACCCTGCCACACACCGGTGGGACCACCATCAGTTATGTGGAGTACTACAGGAAATAATAGAGAGGTAGGTCAGAGCCCTGTTTGGGCCTATTAGGCAGGATAAACTTAAAGCTTGGGCAAGCATTCCCATCAAAGTTATGCCCCGCCACACACAGGTAGGACCACTATTAGTTTTGTGGATTACTACAGAAAATAACAGAGAGGTAGGTGAGAGACCTGTTTGGGCCTAGAGGGCCACATAAATTCAAAGGTCTTGCAAGTGTTCCCATGAATCATATGCCCTGCCACACACAGGTGAGACCACCATTAATTTTGTGGAATACTACAGGAAATAATGAAGAGGTAGTTCAGAAACCTGTTTGGGTCTAGAGGGCCACATAAATTCAAAGCTCTTGCAAGCATTCCCATCAATGATATGTACAGTGACACACCAGTGGGACCACCGTTAGTATTGTGGAGTGCTACAGGAAATAATGTAGAGGTACGTCAGAGACCTGTTTGGGTCTAGTGGGCCACATAAATTCAAAGCTCTTGCAAGCATTCCCATCAATGATATGCCCCGTTGCTATGATCCGATGACCTAGGAGTAACATAAACAGACTTCACAGAAGTATTTTGGCAACTATACTGACCGCAGTCCCTGACTAAATACCGCAACTAGAAGTAGCCGTGGGATGTAACTAACCAAGCCCTAGACACCTCGACACGTCCAGAAGAACTAGCTACTCCTAAAGATGGAAACAGGAAAGTCTACCTTGCCTCAGAGCAGAACCCCAAAAGAGTAGCAAGCCCCCCACGGATATTGACTGGAAAACAGGAGAGGAAAAAACACACAGTCAAATAATATAGTTTAGCAAAAGAGGCAACACTAGCTGGATAGTAAGGACAGGATGGAATACTTTTGCGGTCAGTATTAAAAATACTATCAAAAACCTCCAAGAGCAGATAGTACCAAAAAATAACCCTGAATCTGCTAAGACTCGCGCCCTCTATATCTGCAGGAACTTCTGTGAATCAAACTAGAATAAATTGGTTCGAAAACCAGCAGAACTGGAATCCGCTGACAACAGTGAATAGCAATTCATACCTAGGAAGAAAACCTCCTAACTGAGAGCAGTTAAACAAATATGCAGACTAAATATCAAGCCACAACTCAGAGAAATACAAGCAATAAGCAGATCCTCAAGCACACAAATGTGTGCAACAAAATAAAAACTTATTCACTTAGCTTGCAAGGATTAAGCAGAGCAGGAAGAAACCAGGGAGAGATGTGGACACCTCGAGGAATAATTACAACTGGCAGAGATTGATCAGCTCCAACCACCTATTTGCTCCAATCAGAAGAAGACTGCCAATCATCAAGATCAGCTGAGGAACTCTCCAAAACACAGCAGCTGCATCACCAATAAAAACCACAGGAGGGAGCTCACAACCAGAATTCTTCATCAATGAATTCACACCACCCCGCCACACACAGGTGCGACCACCATTAGTTTTGTAGAGAACTACATGAATTAATGGAGAGGTAGGTCAGAGACCTGTTTGAGCCTAGGGAGAAACATAAATTCAAAGCTCTTGCAAGCGTTCCCATCAATGATATGCCCCACCAGACACAGGTGGGACCACCATTATTTTTGTGGAGTACTACAGGAAATAATGTAGAGGTAGGTCAGAGACCTGTTTGGGCCTAGAGGGCTACATAAATTCAAACCTCTTGCAAGTGTTCCCATCAATGATATACCCTGCCACACACCGGTGGGACCACCATCAGTTTCGTGGAGTACTATAGGAAATAATAGAGAGGTAGGTTAGAGACCTGTTTGGGCCTAGTAGGCTGGATAAAGTCAAAGCTCTTGCAAGCGTTCCCGTCAATGATATGCTCCACCACACAGAGGTGGGACCACAATTAATTTTATTAATTTTGTGGAGTACTACAGGAAATAATGTAGAGGTAGGTCAGAGGCCTGTTTGGGCCTAGATGGCCTCATAAATTCAAAGTTCTTGCAAGAATTCCCATAAATTATATACCCTGCCACACACCGGTGGGACCACCATCAGTTTCGTGGAGTACTATAGGAAATAATAGAGAGGTAGGTCAGAGACCTGCTTGGGCCTAGTAGGCTGGATAAAGTCAAAGCTCTTGCAAGCGTTCCCATCAATGATATGCCCCGCCACACACAGGTGGGACCACCTTTAATTTTGTGGAGTACTACAGAAAATAATGTAGAGGTAGGTCAGAGACCTGTTTGGGCCTAGAGGGCCACATAAATTCAAAGTTCTTCCAAGCGTTCCCATCAATGATATACCCTGCCACACACCGGTGGGACCACCATCAGTTTCGTGGAGTACTATAGGAAATAATACAGAGGTAGGTCAGACATCCTGTTTGGGCCTAAAGGGCCACATAAATTCAAAGCTATTGCAATTGTTCCCATTAATAATATCCCCCGCCACACACAGGTGGGACCACTATTAGTTTTGTGGAGTACTACATGAATTAATGGAGAGGTAGGTCAGAGACCTGTTTGGGCCTAGAGGGTCACATGAATTCAAAGCTCTTGCAAGCGTTCCCATTAATGATATGCCCCACCACACACAAGTGGGACCACCATTAGTTTTGTGGAGTATTACATGAATTAATGGAGAGGAAGGTCAGAGACCTGTTGGGCCTAGAGGGCAACATGAAGTCAAAGCTCTTGCAAGCGTTCCCATCAAAGATATGCCCCACCACACACAGTGGGACCACCATTAGTTTTGTGGAGTATTACATGAATTAATGGAGAGGTAGGTCAGAGACCTGTTTGGGTCTAGAGGGCCACATAAATTCAAAGCTCTTGCAAGCGTTCCCATCAATGATATGCTGTGTCTCACACAAGTTGGACCACCATTAGTTTTGTGGAGTACAAAAGGAAAGAAGAGAGAGGCAGGTAAGTGACCTGTTTGGGCCTAGTAGGCCGGATAAAGTCAAAGCTCATACAAGCGTTTCCATCCATGATATGCCCCGCCACACACAGGTGGGACCACCATTAATTTTATGGAGTACTACAGGAAATAATGTAGAGGTAGGTCAGAGACCTTTTTGGACCTAAAGGGCCACATAAATTCAAAGCTCTTGCAAGCGTTCCCATTAATGATATCCCCCGCCACACACAGGTGGGACCACTATTAGTTTTGTGGAACACTACAGGAAATATTGTAGAGGTAGGTCAGAGACCTGTTTGGGCCTAGAGGGCCACATGAAGTCAAAGATCTTGCAAGCGTTCCCATCAATGATATGCCCCACCACACACAAGTGGGACCACCATTAGTTTTGTGGAGTATTACATGAATTAATGGAGAGGAAGGTCAGAGACCTGTTTGGGCCTAGAGGGCAACATGAAGTCAAAGCTCTTGCAAGCGTTCCCATCAAAGATATGCCCCACCACACACAGGTGGGACCACCATTAGTTTTGTGGAGTATTACATGAATTAATGGAGAGGTAGGTCAGAGACTTGTTTGGGCCTAGAGGGCCACATAAATTGAAAGCTCTTGTAAGCGTTCCCATCAATGATATGCCCTGCCTCACACAGGTTGGACCACAATTAGTTTTGTGGAGTACAAAAGGAAAGAAGAGAGAGGTAGGTAAGTGACTTGTTTGGGCCTAGAGGGCCACATGAAGTCAAAGCTCATACAAGCTTTCCCATCAGTGATATACCCTGCCACACACCGGTGGGACCACCATCAGTTTCGTGGAGTACCGTATATACTCGTGTATAAGCCGAGTTTTTCAGCCCAAAATTTGGGCTGAAAAGTCTCCCCCTCGGCTTATACACGGGTCTATACGGGGGCCCATGGTGTGGTGGCTGTGGTGGAGGCTGTGGAGGCTGCAGGAGGCGGGGGGGGGGCTGCTGTATGAGCGGCCCCGTCACGTGGGGCCGCTCATTAAATATGCACTGCTTCCCCCTGTCAATCAGCGGCAGGGGGAAGCAGTGCATATAGCCCCCAAATGCTGGCACTCGCCCCCCCCTTGTAAGGCCCCCCCCCCCCGCTGGTTATCTTACCATCCCGGTCTTCTGATCAGCGCTGCTCCTCGGTGCTCCGCGGTGCTCCGTCCGTCCTGCTGCATCCGGGATCTCCAGCCGCGACGGCCGTGGATCCCGGATGTAGCAGGACGGACGGACGGAGCACCGCGGAGCACCGAGGAGCAGCGCTGATCAGAAGACCGGGATGGTAAGAGAAGCGGGGGGGGCCCTTGCAAGGGGGGGCGAGTGCCAGCATTTGGGGGCTGCTGGGGACCCCCTGGGGGCTGCTGGGTACCCCCAGGGGGCTGCTGGGGACCCCCTGAGGGCTGCTGGGGACCCCCTGGGGGCTGCTGGGTACCCTCAGGGGGCTGCTGGGGACCCCAGGGGGCTGCTGGGGACCCCCTGGGGCTGCTGGGGACCCCCAGGGGGCTGCTGGGTACCCCCTGGGGGCTGCTGGGGACCCCCTGAGGGCTGCTGGGGACCCCCAGGGGGCTGCTGGGGACCCCCAGGGGGCTGCTGTGTACCCCCAGGGGGCTGCTGTGTACTCCCAGGGGGCTGCTGTATACTACCACTGGGCTGCTGGGGCTGCTATATACTACCACTGGGGCTGCTATATACTACCACTGGGGCTGCTGTATACTACCACTGGGGCTGCTATATACTACCACTGGGGCTGCTATATACTACCACTGGGGCTGCTGTATACTACCACTGGGGCTGCTGTATACTACCACTGGGGCTGCTATATACTACCACTGGGGCTGCTATATACTACCACTGGGGCTGCTGTATACAGTTAGGGCCAGAAATATTTGGACAGTGACACAAGTTTTGTTATTTTAGCTGTTTACAAAAACATGTTCAGAAATACAATTATATATATAATATGGGCTGAAAGTGCACACTCCCAGCTGCAATATGAGAGTTTCCACATCCAAATCGGAGAAAGGGTTTAGGAATAATAGCTCTGTAATGCATAGCCTCCTCTTTTTCAAGGGACCAAAAGTAATTGGACAATGGACTCTAAGGGCTGCAATTAACTCTGAAGGCGTCTCCCTCGTTAACCTGTAA
Organism: Allobates femoralis; assembly: GCA_033576535.1. NCBI lineage: Eukaryota > Metazoa > Chordata > Amphibia > Anura > Aromobatidae > Allobates > Allobates femoralis. Next base: position 448,844,139 of record JARQOC010000003.1, read on the forward strand.
TCAATGAAGTAGTTAAAAGGTCAGGGGTGGATTTCAGGTGTGTGGTTTTGCATTTGGAAGCTGTTGCTGTGACCAGACAACATGCGGTCAAAGGAACTCTCAATTGAGGTGAAGCAGAACATCCTGAGGCTGAAAAAAAAGAAAAAATCCATCAGAGAGATAGCAGACATGCTTGGAGTAGCAAAATCAACAGTTGGGTACATTCTGAGAAAAAAGGAATTGACTGGTGAGCTTGGGAACTGTAAAAGGCCTGGGCGTCCACGGATGACAACAGTGGTGGATGATCGCCGCATACTTTATTTGGTGAAGAAGAACCCGTTCACAACATCAACTGAAGTCCAGAACACTCTCAGTGAAGTAGGTGTATCTGTCTCTAAGTCAACAGTAAAGAGAAGACTCCATGACAGTAAATACAAAGGGTTCACATCTAGATGCAAACCATTCATCAATTCCAAAAATAGACAGGCCAGAGTTAAAATTGCTTAAAAACACCTCAAGAAGCCAGGTCAGTTCTGGAAAAGTATTCTATGGACAGATGAGACAAAGATCAACCTGTACCAGAATGATGGGAAGAAAAAAGTTTGGAGAAGAAAGGGAACGGCACATGATCCAAGGCACACCACATCCTCTGTGAAACATGGTGGAGGCAACGTGATGGCATGGGCATGCATGGCTTTCAATGGCACTGGGTCACTTGTGTTTATTGATGACATAACAGCAGACAAGAGTGGCCGGATGAATTCTGAAGTGTACCGGGATATACTTTCAGCCCAGATTCAGCCAAATGCTGCAAAGTTGATTGGACGGCGCTTCATAGTACAGATGGACAATGACCCCAAGCATACAGCCAAAGCTACCCAGGAGTTCATGAGTGCAAAAAAGTGGAACATTCTGCAATGGCCAAGTCAATCACCAGATCTAAACCCAATTGAGCATGCATTTCACTTGCTCAAATCCAGACTTAAGACGGAAAGACCCACAAACAAGCAAGACCTGAAGGCTGCGGCTGTAAAGGCCTGGCAAAGCATTAAGAAGGAGGAAACCCAGCGTTTGGTGATGTCCATGGGTTCCAGACTTAAGGCAGTGATTGCCTCCAAAGGATTCGCAACAAAATATTGAAAATAAAAATATTTTGTTTGGGTTATGTTTATTTGTCCAATTACTTTTGACCTCCTAAAATGTGGAGTGTTTGTAAAGAAATGTGTACAATTCCTACATGTTCTATCAGATATTTTTGTTCAACCCTTCAAATTAAACGTTACAATCTGCACTTGAATTCTGTTGTAGAGGTTTCATTTCAAATCCAATGTGGTGGCATGCAGAGCCCAACTCGCGAAAATTGTGTCACTGTCCAAATATTTCTGGCCCTAACTGTACTACCACTCTGGCTGCTATATACTACCACTGGGGCTGCTGTATACTACCACTGGGGCTGCTATATACTACCACTGGGGCTGCTATATACTACCACTGGGGCTGCTGTATACTACCACTGGGGCTGCTGTATACTACCACTGGGGCTGCTATATACTACCACTGGGGCTGCTATATACTACCACTGGGGCTGCTGTATACTACCACTGGGGCTGCTATATACTACCACTGGGGCTGCTGTATACTACCACTGGGGCTGCTATATACTACCACTGGGGCTGCTGTATACTACCACTGGGGCTGCTATATACTACCACTGGGGCTGCTGTATACTACCACTGGGGCTGCTATATACTACCACTGGGGCTGCTATATACTACCACTGGGGCTGCTGTATACTACCACTGGGCTGCTATATACTACCACTGGGGCTGCTATATACTACCACTAGGGCTGCTGTATACTACCACTGGGCTGCTGTATACTACCACTGGGGCTGCTATATACTACCACTGGGGCTGCTGTATACTACCACTGGGGCTGCTATATACTACCACTGGGGCTGCTGTATACTACCACTGGGGCTGCTATATACTACCACTGGGGCTGATATATACTACCACTGGGGCTGCTGTATACTACCACTGGGGCTGCTGTATACTACCCTGGGCCTGCTGTATACTACCACTGGGGAGGCCTGTATACCACTGGGGGGGGGCCTGTATACCACACTGCTGGGGACTGTATACCTGTGCTGGGGTCCACCCTCGGCTTATACACGAGTCAAAAGGTTTTTCCAGATTTTTGGGGCAAAAGTAAGGGGGTCGGCTTATACACGGGTCGGCTTATACACGAGTATATACGGTACTATAGGAAATAATAGAGAGGTAGGTCAGAGACCTGTTTGGGGCTAGTAGGCCGGATAAAGTCAAAGTTCTTGCAAGCGTTTCCATCAATGATATACCGCGCCACACATAGATAGGACCAACATTAGTTTTGTGGAGTACTACATGAATTAATGGAGAGGTTGTTCAGAGACCTGTTTGGGCCTAGAGAGCCACATAAATTCAAAGCTCTTGCAGGCGTTCCCATTAATGATATCCCCCGCCACACACAGGTGGGACCACTATTAGCTTTGTGGCGTACTACATGAATTAATGGAGAGGAAGGTCAGAGACCTGTTTGGGCCTAAAGGGCAACATGAAGTCAAAGCTCTTGCAAGCGTTCCCATCAAAAATATGCCCCACCACACACAGGTGGGACCACCATTAGTTTTGTGGAGTATTACATGAATTAATGGAGAGGTAGGTCAGAGACCTGTTTGGGCCTAGAAGGCCACATAAATTCAAAGCTCTTGCAAGCGTTCCCATCAATGATATGCCCTGCCTCACACAGGTTGGACCACCATTAGTTTTGTGGAATACTACAGGAAATATTGTAGAGGTAGGTCAGAGACCTGTTTGGGCCTAGAGGGCCACATGATGTCAAAGCTCTTGCAAGCGTTCCCATCAATGATATGCCCCACCACACACAAGTGGGACCACCATTAGTTTTGTGGAGTATTACATGAATTAATGGAGAGGAAGGTCAGAGACCTGTTTGGGCCTAGAGGGCAACATGAAGTCATAGCTCTTGCAAGTGTTCCCATCAAAGATATGCCCCATCACACACAGGTGGGACCACCATTAGTTTTGTTGAGTATTACATGAATTAATGGAGAGGTAGGTCAGAGACTTGTTTGGGCCTAGAGTGCCACATAAATTCAAAGCTCTTGCAAGAGTTCCCATCAATGATATGCCCTGCCTCACACAGTGTGGATCACAATTAGTTTTGTGGAGTACAAAAGGAACGAAGAGAGAGGTAGGTAAGTGACCTGTTTGGGCCTAGAGAGCCACATGAAGTCAAAGCTCATACAAGCGTTTCCATCAATGATATGCCCTGCCACACACAGGTGGGACCACCATTAGTTTTATGGAGTACTACAGGAAATAATGTAGAGGTAGGTCAGAGATCTGTTTGGGCCTAGAGGGGCACATGAAGTCAAAGCTCATGCAAGCGTTCCCATCAATGATATGCCCTGCCACACACAGGTGGGACCACCATTAGTTTCGTGGATTACTACTGGAAATAAGAGAGGTAGGTAACTTGATTAGGCCTATTGGACAGGGGAGATTGACCAAACAATGCTTTTAAGCACCCAAAAATGGTGGATGTGAATACAGCTAATTTGTTCATCACTAGTTCGATGGACATATTCAGAAACAGGGGCAGGAGTGTCAAGGATAGGTATTGAGCTCAGAGGGCCCTAATCAAGTCAAGCAACAAACAGCAAGGAGACCCCAACAGTCTCCATTTTTTTTAATAAAATTAGGAACAGCCACCACTTAAGTGGCATCAATTGCCCCAGAGAAGAAATATGGAAATGTGTAGTTTAATGCAGCACATTGTAAAGTACACAACCGTTCAGTCTCCTCAGGCTGACACAGGGGTGGCAAAATACTTATGGATCCATGACTTATTCATTTTGATAAACGTTAGTTTGCCTACACTGTCATTGGACAGACGCGTGCGCTTATCCGTCAGCACACTACCAGCAGCGCTGAAGACATGTTCAGAGAGAACGCTGGTTGCGGGGCACGACAAAATCTCCAAGGCATGAGTGGCAAGCTCATGCCATTTTTCCAGTTTGGAAGCCCAAAATGAACAAGGGTCTAGTTGCCCAGTCATGGCATCGATATTGAGCTGTAGATACTCCTGTACCATCCTCTCTAGGCGTTCACTGTGTGTCAGACTTGTTCTCTCTTCTGGTGTTGCAAAGGATGGTGTAAAAAATTGGTTAAACATTTCCACAAAATTGCTGTTACTGAATAGACTGTTACTGTTAACGTTTGAGTGATGATGATGACTCGACGTTCCCAGGGTTGGAAAGTTAGAACTGCGATATTCACTATGTCCTCCACTGGTGTTTTGGGAAAAGCAGATCTAAGATTAAGTAAAAGTTTCTGTTGATACTCCCGCATGCGTGAATCCCTTTCCAGGGCAGGAATCATTTGGCCAAATTTACTTTTGTACCAGTGATCTAAGAGTGTGGCAACCCAGTAGTTGCACATCCAGGAGGACCAAGTCCTTGTTATGTTGTTGGCGACGAGGTAATATTCACGCTTCCTTCCTCTGCCCTCTACCCCCAACCTCGCACAACAGAAATGTGATCCAGATCTCCCTCATCTGCTAAGTCTTCCATGCCCATTGCCTCTTCGCACTCCATTTCTTCCTCGGCTCCTGCACCTTCATCAACAGTTTGGCTACAATGCTCCCTCATTAATCCCTCTCGCCCACCCTCCCTTGCCAGCAGCCTTGGTGCTGCCGACTGTCTGGACCTTTGAGATCTTGTTATCCCTTCTGCATACGCCTCCTCCTGTACTTCCTCCCTTCCTCTTGGCACACCACCTGACTCCGAATACTGGTTAAAGTATGCTCCAGCATGTAGATGACCGGAATTATCATGCTGATAATGGCATCATCAGCGCTAGAACATCTTAGTAGCCATTTCAAAACTCTGCAGAAGGTTACAGATCTGAGACCTCTCCAGCAGCATGATTTGCCTCACCTCTGGATCACGTTGGCCCAGGTTATATGTCTTAACATACTGCACTAGGGCTCGTCGCTGCTGCCACAGGCGCGGCAACATGTGCAGAGTGGAATTCCATCGTGTCGGCACATCACTTTTCAGTCAGTGAACTGGCAGGCAGAACTACCTCTGTAGAGATGCAAGTCGTTGAGCTGCGGGATGCGAACGGCGGAAGTGAGCACACAGCGACCGTGCCCTGTGCATAAGTGCATCTAGGCCTGGAGAGTGGGCTAGAAACTGTTGGACCACTAGGTTCAAGATGTGAGCCATACAAGCACGTGTGTCACCTTGCCCCGGGTTTGCAGCATTGTCGCACACGGCCTTCCCTGGCTGCAGGTACAGTGTAGACAACCATTCATTAAACTCTGTCTCCAGAGCTGACTACAACTCCTCAGCTGTGTGACTCACATTTCCCAGACATTTTAATGTAAACACCGCCTGATGGCTTTGAGCCCTGCTGCCAGCATAGTAAGGAGGAGTGCTGGATTCCATCTGAGAAGTTTAAATGCGGTTCACATTACCATACAGGCTTTGGGCGTGGGAGGAACATATAGAGACAGATATTTTACGCGTAACCCGTGGGGATGGAAAGACTTGTAGAGCAGGCCCTTCTTCTGCTGTCACCATAGTCACTCAGTGCCCAGTCAGCGACATGGAAAGCCCCTGTCCATGCTTACTCGTCCAAGTGTCAGTGGTGAAATGCACTCTTTCACACACACAGAGTTTCTCAAGGAAGCCGTGATGTTGTGTGCGACATGCTGGTGTAGTGCACCACGCACAGCTTTCTTTGAGAAGTAGTGGTGACTGGGCATCTGGTACTGGGGGACTGCGACGGCCATAAGGTCTCGAAAATCTGCTGTTTCCACCAGACAGAATGGCAGCATTTCCGTAGCCAACAGCTTGCAGATGGTGAAATTCAATATTTTAGCTTTGGCATGGGTAGGAGGAAATGGTCTTTTACTTGTCCACATCTGAGGGACCAAGGGCTGGCTGCTGTGCTGTGACAGGGTTGAGTAGGGTGTCCCCGTCAAACTGTTGGTCTTTGAGGGAGGTGCAGACAGACTTATTACGTCGCATTCATGAAAAGGTGGTGCTCTCCATGTCTGACAGCGCTCAAAACCAGCAGGTGTTTCCACTTCCAAAACAGCTGATGACCTGTCAATCACACTGGCTGTTGCGGGTAAAGAGGTGGAAGCTCTGCGTCCGAAAGCCTGTCTGACAGCTGTCTCCACAGTCACAGAGGCCGCAGATGCACTTTACGGGGCAGACGGTGGTTGCCAGGCCCGCTAGGCCGAATTGTAGCACAGTGAGCTTCCCACTGTGACTTATGCTTCATGTCCATGTGACTGTTCATGCATGAATTATTCAAACTATTGATTTTTTTACCTCAACTCAGTTTTTGTTTACAAATTTGGCAGATAACATGAGATGGCTCATCCTTTGCGATCTGAAAAAAGGCCCTGTCTAGGCAAGGCTTAGTGCCCATGTGACCTGCAGAGCCACCAACGACATCTGCACAGAAGCAGAGTTGTGGCTGAGGACGCAGTTGTTGACGTGCTCCCAGGACTCCATCTCAGTACAGGAAGCTGCCACCTAACCTCATCACTAGCATCCTCCTCCACCTCCTCTGATGAGCTCATCAACTGCCTTCCTGTGGATTGACAGCAAGTGGGATCTCCAACCTCATCATCACCCTGTGTGTTCTCACACTCATTGTCATCAGAGCCAACCTCTTCCTGCCCTGAGCGCAAAGTCAAGTAGTCAGTACAATGAGGTATCTGAGTCTCATCATCATTTGCCTCATTATCTCCACCAACAGGGGTTACAGTTTGGGAATGAGGGTCTACATTATGCTCGGACCCTTGTTCATCTGGGCCTAGATTCGACTCACAAAGATTTTGGGCATCCGTGCAGATCTTTTCCTCGTCTTCACTAGAGATGAGCGATGTTCGATTTGAAATGTTCGCTAATCTCAAATTCGAGCTGTTTTGGGCGATGTTCGAGTCATTCGACGAATGCGAACAATTAGCTTCAAATTCGGCAGTTCGAGGTTATGTTCGATAACAGTTCGTTCACCAAAAGGACCCTATAAATTGGTCTGAGGGCAGAGGAAAAGGAATGGGGGCATGATTGTTTAAAAGCCAGCAGTAAAAAGCAGATGGCTTTTAAACAATCATTCAGTGTGATCCACTGCCCCCAGCAGCCTCCTATCCCGATCCTCTGCTCCCCCCGCCGCCTCCCATCCCGATCCTAAGTTGGAGCCAGCGGGAAGCAAAGCACCAGGGAGCGAAGGACCAGGGCGGGGAAGCCGGTGGCGGTGAGAAGACTTCACCGCCGGCTTTCCTGCTCTGTGCTGCGCTCCCCGCTGCCTAATGCCCCCTCCCTGCTCTGTGGATCTGGGGGCATCAGGGAGCGCAGAACAGAGCAGGAAAGCCGGCGGTGAAGTCTTCTCACGGCTAGCTTTCCCGCCAGTTATTTCAAATGATCAGCTGATGCAGATCAGCTGTTCATTTGAAGAAGCCGCCGTGATGTCAGGGAAAGGTTCATGTGAGTTCATGCAGCATGAACTCACATAAACTTTCCCATGCCGGGTGCTGCACAGCTCAGCTACATCTCTGGTAGAGGTTCTCTACCAAAGATGTAGCTGAGCTAAAGAAGAAAACATGATTGGACTACATCAGATGGAAGAGGAATTTTTTAATAAAGATGGAGTCTCTAACTGTATTTTATGTTTTATTTCCAATAAAATATTATTTTCTCTGTGTTGTGTTTTTTTTTTAAATTCACTAGAAATTCATAGCTGTCATGTCTAATATTGGCGTGACCACATGAATTTCGGGCTTAGGGCCAGCTGATAACACAAAGCTGACCCTAACCCCTTTATTACCCAGTGAGCCACTGCACCAGGGCCCTGGATGAGCTGGGTTCAGGGCCAGAAGATGGCGCTTCTCTGAACACGCCATTTTCTGGGGTGGCTATCCTCGGGTGACTTGAGTTAACCCCCCTTACAATGCCGCAGCACTCCGGACACAAGGGTCATAAAGATGCAGTCCCTAAATGTACTTTTTTAATGAATTTTTCCAAAAAAAATTGACGTGGGCTTCGCCGTATTTTTGTGTCCAGCCAGGTATAGCAGGCAGGAACGGGCTGCCTCCAACCCCCAGGTGCCTATTTGTACCTGCCTGGAAACAGAAATAGAAGGAAGCCATTTCTTTCTTATTATTTCATGAATTTCATGAAATAATAAAAAAAAAAAATACGTGGAGCTCTGCACTATTTTCATGTCCAGACAGGTACAACTAGGCAGCAGGGGGCTGAAATCCACAGCGCAGGGAGGCCCAAGCTTTCTGGGCACCCCCCGCTGTGAATTGCAGCCCGCAGCCACCCCAGAGAATGGTGCATGCAGAGAAGCGCCATCTTCTGGCGCTAAACCCAGCTCATGCAGAGCCCTGGTGCCTGGGCACACTGGGTAATAAAGGGGTTAGGGCCAGCTTTGTATTATCAGCTGGCCCTAATCCCGAAATTCATGTGGTAATGCCAATATTAGACATGACCGCCATAAATTTCTAGTGAATTGTTTTGCAAAAAACACAACACAGAGAAAAAAATATTTTATTGCAAATAAAATAAAAATACACTTAGAGACTTCATGTTTATTAAAAAATTCCTCTTCCATCTGACATAGTCCATTAAGGTTTTCTTTTTTATTTAGCTCAGCTACATCTCTGGTAGAGAACCTTTACCAGAGATGTAGCTGAGCTGTGCAGCACCCGGCATGGGAAAGTTCAAGTGAGTTAATGTTGCATGAACTCACATGAACCTTTCCCTGACATCACTGTGGCTTGTTCAAATGAACAGTTGATCTGCATCAGCTGATCATTTGAAATAACCGGTGGGAAAAGCCAGCGGTGAGACTTCACCGCCGGATTTCCTGCTCTGTGCTGCGCTTCCCGCTCCTTGATGCCCTTTCAACACTCCCCCGCCGCCTTCCCGCCTGATCCTAAGTTAGGACCAGCGGGGGGAGCAGCTCCAGGGTGCAGGGAGGGAGCATCAGGGACGGGGAGCGCAGCACAGAGCAGGAAAGCTGGCGGTGAAGTCTCTTCTCACCATCAGCTTCCCTGTTTGTGTCTTTCGCTCCCCGCTCCTGGTGCTGCGCCCCGTCCCTGTAGTTGCTCCGCCGCTCGGCACTAACGTTATAACACATTTCACATTGATTTTTAATGGTGTTCGACGGTGTTCGATGAACATTTGACAAACATTCGGTGAACACACTGCAAATTCGACGAATCGAATTCGAACACTGGGAAGGTGACTCATCTCTAGTCTTCACTCAATGAAGCTTTGGAGAAGACCTCTGATTCCCAGGGTATAGTATGAGTGAACAGCTCTGCAGACTCACCCATCTGTGTTTCTCTATAGTCAATAGGGCGGCTGGAGACTTGTGAGCTGTGAGGAAGCAAGTGCGATTGAGGTGACACCTCTGAGGACTGGAGTGTTTGTGATGTTGAAGTTGAGGTGGAGGAGAGGCCACTTAATGGAGCGCTTGATATCCATTGAAGCACCTGCTGTTTTTGGGCCTCATCTACAAGTTATAGTGATGTTCTGCTACGTAAGAAAAGGATATCAGGTCGTCCACGAATAGAAGTAGACATTTTAGTTTGGATTGAAGACGGTATTTGTACACCAGATGTTTCTGTTACTTTAGCACCTACGGTCAAAAAGATTTTTACCATTTCCAACACGCCTATTCCCCTTTCCACCATCAGCAGACCTTTTACCACTCGTTTTGGAGGGTAAATAATTGGCAACTCTGTAGTTGTGGTACAAAAAACAATGGATGCAGAACTAGCAGAGCTGAGTGGCCAAACAGTGGTACTAGCCTATATAGGTTTTGGTAATTAGTTTTTTGCAGATGTAATACAGTGGTACTAGCATCAATAGTTTTGGTAACTAGTTTGGGTAGATGCAATACAAAAGTGTTTTCTGCGCTGTGTGGCGGTACTTTTCAAAAGAACACTGAAGTAAGCTACGTAGTCAAACTGTGGAACTAGTCGTCAATAGTTTTGGTAACTAGTTTTGGGCAGATGCAATAGAAAAGTGTTTTCTGCGCTGTGTGGCGGTACTTTTCAAAAGAACACTGAAGTACAGCTACGTAGTAGAACAGTGGTACTAGCGTCAGTAGTTTTGGTAACTAGTTTTGGGCAGATGCAATACAAAAGTATTTTCTGCGCTGTGTGGTGGTACTTTTCAAAAGAACACTGAAGTACAGCTACCTCGTCAAACTGTGGTACGAAACGCGAAACTGAAACGCGTTGAAATAAACACCGCTTTACCGAGAATTTGGTCCTCTTCACTTTATACGGCAAAGCGGCTCTGTTCATCTTTGTGATCCTTGGCATTGTACCAATATGACTTATCTAGAATAATGGCACAATTCAATGGGGAGTAATTGTATAGTCACTTAACTAACTATAACATATATCATGATGTATTATGACATACAGTGCTGTGCAAATTAATTGGGACAAAGCATTTTTAAGTAAATCGTTAGTTGGAGTTACCAGTCACTGATTCAAACCAGTTTTAACTGCTTTGAACAGTGTGAGTGTACAACCTTGAGTAACAAAATGTGATTTGACTGGTTTTAGTCAGAAAATAACAGCTAGCTGCCCCCTCAACTTCAGTTGAGAGCTTGTTTCTGTGAGAGTGGTTTAGTGTACTTTTTCTCTCAGTGTGATTTGTGCCTGTAAAAATGGATGTTACTCTACGGAAGAGGTCTAGAATTATTACTCTTAATGAACATACAAGTCTGAATGTAAGAGAGATCACTTCCACCGTTTCAAAGAATAATTCGCACACACTATGAAACGGGATCGCTTTCTCCAAAACAAAAAGGGAGATGTGGAAGAAAAAGGAAAACGACACCAAGAACTGATAAAAACTTATCAGCAATAGTAAAACTAATCAAGAAAAACAAGTAAAGATTTGCTTTGTCCCAATTAATTTGCACAGCACAGTACCTTATATTTATAATGACTCATTTGGCTCGTATCCTAAAGCCCAATGAAATTAAGTATATGTAGTAAACCATTTTCAATCTTTTTAATATATTTACTCTCAAGTCCTTGTTAGTGATGAGCAAGCAGTAAAATGCTCGGGTGCTCGATGCTCAAGTCGAGCATATCGAGATACTCAGGTGCTCAACCTGAGCACTGAGCCCAATGTTATCCTATGGGGAAACCTGAGTATTTTGCCAGCGGCACCGCAGGCACACTGCCGAAAGCATAAAAACTTGCGATCCCGCTGACGCCGACTCCTGCAGCCCCCTAATGCCATCTGATCACCCCCTGTCCCCCGCTGCACAGGGGCAGGCATGGGGGACAGGAGGTGAACGGATGGCACCAGGGAGCTGCAGGAGTCGGCACTCGCTCATCGCCCAGTGGTGTCGGAGCGGGAGCTTTAAACACAACTATCTGACAGCTGTTTAAACTTCCAGCGCTGACACCAAACAGCTGATGTCGACACGGGCTATTTAAACACAGCTGTTTGACAGCTGTTTAAATCTCCCGTGCTGACATCATCTGTTGCGGTGTCGGCGCGGGAAATTTAAACACAGCTGTTCTGACAGCTGATTCAGGTCCTTGAACCTGATATTGATCATATGATCGGTTTACCGGCAGGCAATCTAATCAGATGATATTGGATCCGGATTGGACGTCATGGACCCTCGAACCTGGACTACGTCACAGGGGATGGGGTTCTTTAATAAAGATGGAGGCCCTAATTGTGTTCTGTTTTATTTCTAATAAAAATAATTTTTCTCTGTGTTGCATTTTTTTTCTATATGATTAGAAATTCATGGTGGTCATGTCTAATATTGGCATGACCCCATGAATTTTGAGCTTAGGGCCAGATGATAATACAAGGCTGACCCTAACCCAATTATTACCCAGTGAGCCACCGCACCAGGGCCCTGGATGAGCTGGATACAGCACCAGAAAATGGCGCTTCTATGAACTCACCATTTTCTGGGGCAGCTGGGGACTGCAATTCGCAGCGGAGGGGGGGGGGGCCAGAAAGCTTGGGCCACCGTGTGCTGCGGATTTCAGCCCCCAGCTGTCTAGTTGTACCTGGCTGGACACCAAAATATGTTGTTGTTTTTTTAATTATTTCATGAAGTTCATGAAATCATGTAAAAAAAAGGGCTTCCCTATATATTTGGTTCCCAGGCGGGTACAACTAGGCAGCTAGGGTTGGGTGCAGCCTGTACCTGCCTGCTGTACCTGGCTGGCATACAAATACCAAAAAAATCGGACAGCACTCCTTGTTGTAAATCATGCCTTTCTTTATTGGCCCATCAGAACTGAAACAGTCAGTCCTGATGGGCCAATAAGAAAGGCATGATTTACAACAAGGAGCACTGTCCGATTTTTTTGGTAACTGTATACAGCTGAATACTGCTGGACATTGCACCCGTGGTGAACTGTTCCTAGTGCTGCTTTCAATTTTTCCTTATAGGCTGGCATACAAAAATATGGCAAAGCCCATGCTGATTTTCTTTAAAATTCATTAAAATAAAAAAAATTATAAATAAAACCAAACACATAACCTAACCTTAGAATTAGGGTTAAAAAAAAACATGTAAGCTCCCGCTGCATTTTCTATGCTAGCTAAGGTAACCCAAGCAGCTACTGTCTGCTAACCCCCGCTGCTTAGTGTTACCTTCACTGGCAATAGAAAATCCAGCAAAGCCCTTTTTTTAACCATTTCCCAACCTTTGACGTTATAGAGACGTCATGGAAGTAGGTGTGTTCCCAACCCATGACGTCTCTATAACGTCATGGCTTGTTTGTGCTCCTACAGCTCTGGTGACAGGGTCAGTGACAAGTTACCGGAGCTGCAGGATAGCAAGGACCTATACTTTAGCCTGGGGGGTGGCTTAGCCCCCCGTGGCTAAAGTCGTTCTGATTGGCAGTTGAAGGTGAAACTGCCAATCAGAGCGAATCAGAGCGATTCACCCCTCAAGATTTGATTGGAACTCTTCAATCAGATCTGGAGGGGCGGATTGGTGGGCGCCCTCCCCCTCCTCAGCCCCCTCCCACTCCATGGCTCATCAGGGCCCCCCGTCCCTCCCATCTGCCTCCTCCTCCTATTATTATCTATCTGCGTTGGTCTGCACCCACGGGTGCACCCGCCGGTCAGCCTCCTCAGCCCCCACCTGTGCTGCTCATCGCCCCTCTTCCTGGGCCCCACCACCTCTGGAGCCCTGTGTCCTGGCCCCCTCACCTATCCTGGCGGGCTGCACCCGCCGGTGCACCCGCCGGTCAGCCTCCTCTGCTCTGGTGTGAGCCCCTTCTCCTCTCACGGGCTCCTCTTCTCATTGGTGGATGAGGTAAGAATGAATGGATGGATGGATGGGTGGATGGATAGTTGAATGGGTAGATGGATGGATGGATGGGTGCAAGCATGGGTGGATAGATGGGTGCATGCATGGGTGCATGGATGTGTGCGTGCATGGATGTGTGCTTGCATGGATGTGAGCATTCATGGATGGATGTGTGCATTCATGGATGTGTGCGTGAATGCATGCGTGCGTGGATGTCTGCATGCGTGAATGTGTGTGTGATGGATGTCTCTGCGTGCAGGGATGTCTGCATGTGTGGTGTCTGCGTGCATGGATGTGTGCGTGCGTATGTGGATGTGTGCATGTGTGTATGGATGCGTGCATGGACGTGTGCATGTGTGGGTGTGTGGATGTGTGCATGGATAGATGTGTGCATGGATGGATGTGTGCGTGGATGTGTGCGTGCGTGGATGTGTGCGTGCGTGGATGTCTCTGCGTGCGTGGATGTCTGGTGCGTGGATGTCTGCGTGCGTGGATGTCTGCGTGCGTGGATGTCTGCGTGCGTGGATGTGTGCATGTGGGGATGTGTGCGTGCGTGGATGTGTGCATGCATGGATGTGTGCATGGATGGATGTGTGCGTGCATGTGTGGATGTGTGATGTGTGCATAGATGGATGTTGCATGCTGGATGTGTGCATGCTTGGATGGATAGTGCATGGTGGATGGATGCATGGTGGATGGATGAGTGCAACAAGGGATCAAGTGTCCTCTTGTTGTAGACTCTGGGATCATAGTCATGGTGCACTGTATGGCAGATCATTGCAATACAGTGCACGATAACTTTGACCCCAGAGACTGTAGGAAGAGGACAATTGATCTCTAGCTGCAATCTCTAGATGGAGCAGAGGTGATTGAGCATCATGGGACCTTCGTTGTAGAATTGTTGGAGGCGATCAAGCGTCGTGGGACCTTCTTTGTGGACTACGTCAGATCATTATAAAAAAGATGGAGTCTGAATTTTGTTTGTGTTTTTTTTTCTCTGTGTGGTGTATTTTTTGACTATTTACTAGAGATTCCTAGTGGCCGGGTCTAACATTGGCCTGGCATTAAGGATCTCGGGCTTAGTGCTAGCTGCCAATAAAAAAGCTGGCATTAACCCCTTTATTGCCCAGTGTGCCACCAGCACCAGGGCAACTGGAAGAGCCTGGGTACAGCGCCAGAAAATGGTACTTCTATGCATGCACCATTTTACGGGGCGCTGCAAGATCAAGTCATGGCATGCGGGGCCAAAAATGCTTGGGCCTCTCCATGCTGAGGATTCCAGCTTCCAGGCCAGCTTCCAGGCCAAAAATATGGCAGAGCCCCACGTTATTTTTTTTTCTTCTAGAATTAGTTCTAGAAATGAAAAAAAATGAGCTTCGCTGTATTTTTGGTTGCTAGCCAGGTACAACGAGGCAGCTAAGGGTTGGTGGCAGTCTGTAGCTGCCAAGTTGTACCTGGCTGGACCAAAAATATGGCGGAGCCCCACGTAATTTTTTTTCTAAAATCAGTTCTAGAAATAAAAAAAGGCCTTTGCTGTATTTTTGGTAGCCAGCCAAGTACAACTTGGTAGTTGGGGGCTGGAATCCAAACGTTGTGGGCCCCCATGCTACAAATTGCAACCCACAGCCACCCCAGATATTAGCGCATTCATTAGAGGTGCCATTTTCTGGTGCTGTACCCCAACTCTTCCAGTTGCCCTTGTGCTGGTGGCACACGGGTGCCCCATAAATGACATGGTGTCCGCTAACAATTTCAATGGAAAATTAGCTCCAATTGTTAGTGGAAACCATGTGGCTTATGGGGAGCCCCTCCTTGTGTGCCTGAACATTGGAGCTCCCTCACAAATGACCCTATTTTGGAAACTAGACACCCAAAGGTACTTATATTGAGCACTTTGAACCCCAAGGTGCTTCACAAATTGATCTGTAAAAATGAAAAAGTATTTTTGTTCTCCACAAAAATTTTCTTTTAATTATTACGGATTAATTTGTGAAGCACGTGTGGGTTCAAAGTGCTCACTATGCATCTAGTTAAATTCCCTGGGGGGTCTAGTTTCCCAAATGGGGTGACATGTTGGAAAGCTCCAAGGTTTAGGCACACAGGGACTCTCCAAACGTGACATGGTGTCCGCTAACAATTTGAGCTAATTTTCCATTCAAATTGATACGTAAATATGAAAAAGTACTTTTTTTTCCACAAAAAATGTCTTTTTTTATTTCTACGGATTAATTTTTAAGCACCTTGGGGTTCAAAGTGCTCACTATGCATCTAGATAAGTTCCTTTAGGGGTCCAGTTTTCAAAATGCAGTCAATTGTGGGGGACCTCCAATGTTTAGGCACACAGGGACTCTCCAAACATGACATGGTGTCCACTAACAATTTAAATGGAAAATTAGCTCAAATTGTTAGCGGACACCATGCCGCTTTTGGAGAGCTCCTGTGTGCCTAAACATTGGAGCTCCCCCACAAGTGACTCCATTTTGGAAACTAAACCCCCAAGGGAACTTATCTAGATGGGTGGTGAGCACTTTGAACCCCCAGATGTTTCACAAATTGATCCATAAAAATGAAAAAGTACTTTGTTTTCACCAAAATTTTCTTTTAGCCTAATTGTTTTCATTTTCACATGGGCAACAGGATAAAATGCATCATAAAATTTGTTGAGCAAATTCTCCTGAGTACACCGATACCTCCTATGTGGTCATAAACCACTGTTTGGGCGCACGGCAGGGCTCAGAAGGGAAGGAGCGCCATTTCACTTTTTGAATGGAAAATTAGCTCCAATAGTCAAATTGCGCTCCTTCCCTTCTGAGCCCTGCTGTGTGCCCAAAAAGTGGTTTATGACCACATATGAGGTATCGGTGTACTCAGGAGAAATTGCCTAAGAAATTTTAGGATCCATTTTATCCTGTTGCCCATGTAAAAATTAAAGAATTGAGGCTAAAAAACATTTTTGTTAGAAAAATTAAAATGTCCATTTTTTCCTTCCACGTTGCTTTAGTTCCTGTGAAGCACCGAAAGGGTTAATAATCTTCTAGAATGCAATTTTGAGTAGCTTGAGGGTGCAGTTTTTGGAATGGTGTTCACTTTTGGGTGTTTTCTGTCATGTACACCCCTCAAAGGAACTTCAAATGTGATGTGGTCACCAAAAAAATGGTTTTGTAAATTTTGCTGAAAAATGAAAAATTGCTGATGAACTTTGACCCCTTATAACTTCCTAACAAAAAAAAATGTTTCCAAAATTATGCTGATGTAAAGTTGACATGTTGGAAATGTTACTTGTTAACTATTTTGTGTCACATAACTCTCTGGTTTAGCAGAATAAAAATTCAAAATTTGAAAATTGCGAAATTTTCTAAATGTTTGCCAAATTTTTTATTTTTTCACAATTAAATGCAATAATTATAAGCCTAAATTCATGAAGCCCAATATGTCATGAATAAAACAGTCTCAGAATCACTAGGATCCGATGAAGCGTTCCACAGTTATTACCTCATAAAGGGACACTAGTCAGAATTGACAGAAATGCCAAGGTCTTTAGCGTCAAAATAGGCTGGGCCCTGAAGGGGTTAAAGTCTTTTTACAAAAAAAAAAAAAATTATGTGGGCTTCACCATATTTTTGTATGCCAGCCAGGTACAGTAGGCAGGTACGGGTTGCCCCCAACCCTCAGTTGTCTAGTTGTACCCTGCTGAAAACCAAAAATATAGGGAAGCTCTTTTTGTTTCCTTTATTATTTCATGAGTTTCAAGAAATAATGAGAAATAAAGAAGTAGGCTTCACTCTAGTTTGGTGTCCAGCCAGGCGGTCATGTCTAATATTGTCATGATCCAAAGAATTTCGGGCTTAGGGCCAGCTGATAATACAAAGCTGGTCCTAACCTCATTATTACCCAGTGAGCCACAGCAGGAGGGCCCTGGATGAATCTGCAGCGCAGGGTGGCCCAAGCTTCTGGGTCCCCCCTGCTGCGAATTGCAGTCTGTAGCTGCCCCAGAAAATGGCGCATTAATAGAAGTGCCATTTTCTGGTGCTGTATCCAGCTTATGCAGGGCCCTGGTGCGGTGGCTCACTGGGTAATAATGGAGTTAGGGCCAGCTTTGTATTATCAGCTGGCCCTAAGCCTGAATTTCATGGGGTCACGCCAATATTAGACATGACCAACATGAATTTCTAGTAATTATATAGAAAAAACGCAACACAGAGAAAAAATATTTTTATTAGAACTAAAACCGAACACAATTAGGGAATCCATCTTTATTAAAGAAAAGAACCCCATCCCCTCCGACATAGTCCAGGTTCAAGGGTCCCACAACGTCCAATCCGGATCCAATTTTATCTGTTTGGTTTGCTGGCTGGCAAACCAATCAGATGATCAATATCATGTTCAAGGATCTGAATCAGCTGTCAGAACAGCTGTGTTTAAATTTCCCACACCCACACCGAACAGCTGATGTTGGCTCGGGCTATAACACAGCTGATCTGACAGCTGTTTAAATTTCCCGTGTCGACACTGAACAGCTGATGTCAGCGCAGGAGATTTAAACAGCTGTCAGATCAACTTTGTTTAAATGCCCGCACCGACATCAGCTGTTCGGTGTTGGCACGGGAAATTTATACAGCTGTCAAATCAGCTGTGTTTAGAGCTCAAGCGCTGACACCGCCAGGAGTTGAGCGGCTGCCGCTACCGGGAACTGAGCGGCGCCCATCTCCGGGAGATGAGTGGCGGGTGCCGCTCATCTCCCGGCGGAGGGAACCGCTCATCTCCCGATGACAGGTGCCGCTCATCTCCCAGCAGTGTCGGCTCGGGAGATTTCAACACAGCTGATCTGACAGCTGTTTTAATTTCCCGCGCCGACGCCAAACAGCTGATGTCGGTGCGGAGATTTAAACACAGCTGTCAGATCAGCTGCGTTTAAATCGTTAGCCGCTGGGATAAGCACAGCATGGTCAGGTCTGATATAGACTTCATAACGCTGTGCAGCCAGCCAATTATTGTAATGCCACAACCACTATGGCTGTGGTGAGCCAATCATCTGCCCAAGTATCTCGGTGGTACTCGGTGCACGCCGAGCATCCCGAGTACTGTGATGCTCGGCAAATACCGAGTACCACCGAGCATGCTCGCTCATCACTAGTCCTTGTATTTGAGAATTTTCCAATGCTTTTTTTGCTGTTTTTTTTTCCACGGGAGTCTAAGAATCTAAGATAGTTTCTAAATTTATGCTCCATGTCTGCATGAACAGATTGAAAAAAAAAGTTTAATAAATGTATGAAATAGTCTTGCATTTCAGTCGACATAACAAAGCAAGGTATTCTTTTTTCTATATTTGTATACAGATAAATCTCTAAGTCTGCGGTAGCCAGATCGGCTCTGTGCTGCAGCACTGGTGATATATTGATGACCTGCTTTTCTAGAACATTCATTCTTGGATTTAATGCACAGAATGACCCAAACTATTGCTTTTGTAAATCATGCCATTTGTTTCCCTTCCCTATGTCGAATAATTAATTCACCTGCTTTTTGCTTTCTCACTTGCTTTACACTTTGCAGAGTTCATGAATTTTTAAAATAAATCTTGGCACTTGATTTGCATTTGTAAGTTTTATTCTCCTGCAGTTGACGGAAACCTGTTAAAAGCAACAGCATAGAAAATGTGAAACTATACATTCTTTTGATCCAGAGAAGTTACAGAATGGTGTGAACCACAACACACAGCCCATTAAAGAAGCACTCATATTAAAGTTTTTATACGCTTACTATATTGCAGTCATCATTTTATATAGCACTGTGTACTTACAATTGCTCATTTTGCCCTTTTACCCAGTTAATTCTTCTGTTTACCATTAGGTGATTTCCAATATTGTTACTGACATCCTGTGATTAAACATAGATTAGCTAAATCCTTCTAAACTCTATGTAGAAAAGGGAAGTCTGTTTTCTCTTCATGAGTCATCACTGAAAACGTCACTGGAAGGAGGGAAGAGAAGAGCAGCTGGGTCAAGAGTTTAAGAGGGAAATGACTTTTGCTGGGAAAAGAGACTTCATGTTTCTACATAGAACAGAGAAAGGAAACAACAAAATAATTTACTGGATACAAAGGCAAAATAAACAACTGATAGCATTAAGAGGAAAAAACTTTGGTGGGAGTGTTTTTTTAAAATGTAAATGTCATTTAATTGAAAAAAAAAAGCCAATACTGCACTGGTTGTTAATGATGGATCACATAGCAGCTAAGATAATGCTTTTTTTGTGCTATTCGACTTATTTTCTCACATTTATCCGTGCTCTTTTAAAAGTTGCATTTTAAGGCTGTGTGGGCATGGCCAGCATGGTTAACACTGTGTGTGTAATTTACACAGCTTCTGAGAACAGTTGATAGGGAGCAGCATGGGGAGCCAGCAGACAAAGGGTTAACAGAGATTGGGACTGAGCTGTGAGGAGCCAGATGACAGAACAGAGACGCTTGTAAAGAGGAGTATACATCCTGACATTGCTTAGCTTTGTGCTGTGATCTGATAATTGTTTCCTCACCAGCTGCAGTCAGGAGTGTAGGCCATGCCCCCTTAATCCTTATATAGTTACATGCCCTTATTCACTGAAGATGGATCTGAGTAATAATTAACATACTGCACTGCTTCACAAACAGTGCAGTGGGGACATCTTGTGGAAGGTTTATGAATGATAACCAGAATTTTCTAATGAAGCCTCATTGAAAGTTTATTAAAATTACTTGCTCTACATAATTATTAAATGA
>JARQOC010000003.1:448875897-449065436 GCA_033576535.1 Allobates femoralis
AGGGGGAGTAAAGTCTAAAAAAATAATGGAGTGGGGCGTGGATCTGCAAATGTATGGCTCTGGACATCCAGCATTCACAAACGTCAGGGAAGTGTTTTGGACATGATGAGTATTCAATAGTCTGCTTCGTGCCATGATATTTTTGAGCATGACACACAAAAGTTGTGGTACATGTATAATTAAATAGTATATGATGGTTAATCCAAAATTATGTCCAAAATGTGAACTACGTGTAGGGCCATGCCTTGTGGTCACACATGAATATCATGGGCATGTATATGGCCTTACGCTCATGATGTTTTGCATTTGACAAGGGATCCTGGAGGGCCAGGCTGTTGAGTGACCAGGTTTGGGTATCTTCCTGGCAATGCTGGCTTGGGCCCTTGGAATGGGGATATATCTGTGTGTGGGCTGCTGTCCACAGTTGGCTATACTGTGGACAAGTGGGCAGAAGATTATAGGGAAGGAGCTGGTGTGTGTAGATGATGTGTGATGAAGCGTTCTTGTACTGATGTTTATTTGTAAGGTAATGAAGAAAGGATAGAGTATGTGGTAAGCGCTAGGGAATAATTACAGCTCCACGGCCAGTAGTAAATTACCTTTAGGCTTTAATGAAAATGTGTACAACACGCGGGTCCATTAACCACGATGCATTTCAACGCAGTGTGCGTCTTTCTCAAGTTGAGGCACATGCAGCTGGTGCGTGAGCTGGAGGATCGTAGTCCGCATGATTTCAGGAACTACCTCCATATGTACGAGGATTCATTCTCATTCCTTTTGGAACGCATAAGGCAATTGATAGCCAATCAGGACACTGTGATGTGTGAAGCTGTATCAGTAGAGGAGCGTTTGGCAGTAACTTTGCGGTTCCTGGCTACAGGTCGGTCAAGGACCGACCTGCAATATACTTCACGTGTATCACTGTCCCTGCTGAGCCGCCTGATCCCCGAGACGTGTGAGGCCATCTGGAGTAGTCTGCTGCCATCCTATATGCAGTTTCCAGAAACACCCGCCCAATGGATGGAAGTAGCAAGAGGATTTGAAGACCGCTGGCAATTTCCAAACTGCGGCAGTGTATTGGATGGTAAGCACGTGAGGATAACTAAACCCCCCAACTCGGAGTCTTTGTATTACAATTACAAAGGATATTTTAGTATTGTCCTCATGGCCCTAGTGGATGCGAACTATGAGTTCCTCTACGTGGACGTTGGAATGAATGGGCACATCTCAGATGAGGGTGTGTTCGCACACTGCTCCTTGGCGCAAGACCTAAGGACAGTTGGGCTGAACTTGCTCTCAAATGAAGAGACAACCCATCATCTCAACTTTGCGTTTGTGGGTGATGAAGCCTTCCCACTTCAGGCACACCTACTACGGCCATATCCCCAGAGGACCCTTACTTCTGAGCAGCGCCTTTTCAATTACCGGCTATCCCGAGCCCTCTGTGTGGTTGAAAATGTGTTCGGGATCATGGCCAATACATTCCGGGTTTTTCATACACGTATGCATATGAAACTGGAATCTATTGATGTGGTAGTGCTGGCCTGATGTATGCTGCATAACTTCCTGCGTCGTAGGGATCGGTCATCATACACGCCGGCAAGTTATATGGATTGCGTCGACCCCACAACAGGGAGGTCCGTCCAGGGTCTTGGCATGATACCGACCATGGTGTGGCGCCACTCCAGCCTCTGAGCCAGGGCTGGACTCAGCAGGATGCCAGGAACAGTAGAGGCACATACTGCTCCTATTTTATTGGCCCTGGGGCAGTGGCCTGGCAGCACCAGCAGGTGTAGGGTGGCTGGTGCTGTCAGGCATGAACATGATGTGGAAGGTGGAGTCACCAAGGTGGCTGCACCATGAGGATTTTGTTTTGTTTTTTCTGTGTGCACAATCTTGAGTTAGTTAGTGATGTTTATTTTGGTGCACATTTTGCCATGTTTATTGATTAACCTTATTTCTCATCATGTTCCATTTCTTTGTGTGATGTTAACACTTCTGTTTTCTGTTATTTTGTGTGTGTTGTTGTCCTTATTTTTTTGTGTACACAAAATTAATAACTTTAAAAAGTTAGATCCAAAAAACTACGTGTGTGTGTCGTTACTTGCGGATATAGGGCAGTTGCACATAGCTTTATGCTGTGCACAGAGGTATGTGACCCATCCAAACCTAGCCATGGGTCCATGACACATTGTGTGTTAATATGCAGTACATAGGTTCAGCCCTTTGGCCCACAGTGTATGGCACAAGTGTGTGTACATATCCATTGTGATGTATTGTGGCTACAGATCCACACACATTCATCCAGCACAGGTTTTGGTGGGTGATGTAGGTACAGTCCATTACACATAAACATGTGTACACACACAGTTGAGTGTTGCCATGGCAGATGTGCCATGGCATGGACGAATGTAGCCACATATGTGCAAAGTATTGTGTGTATGTTACCACCTTCAGCTACAGACGCACACATAGCAAACCATTGTGTATTGTAAGTCACTGTCCTGCTCCAAACCGCTCCTGTGTGATGCATGAGCAGCTCGAACGTGTCTCGCAGCAGCCACTTGTCATGACACGAGCGTGTATTACTTAAAAAATGCGCGACAATGGCGTCACGTATTAGCCAGCCTTCCAGCGCAGGCTGGCCAATCAGGACGCTATTGCATTGTCCAATGAGCGTGTTTGGGGTGCGGTGTAAATCTATTTGGCACGCCTATGTTTTCGCATCGCTGAACTGGTACGCCCACATTCCATTGGGGATTGCGGCGTGTGAAGCGGTGACGGGAGTCTACCGGATGTTTCCAGCAGTTTGTGTGGCAACTTCCGGGGAGACACGTCGCGTTAGGTTGAGGGCGAAATTGCGGCGTGTACAAGCGCCTTCGGCGTTCGGAGGTATCCATGAAGAACATGCACGCGCACGTTAGGTTGCCTCTGATCGCCACCAATGATAGTCACAGTTATACCCACTTCCATTCCTTTGATGGTAACTGGTGAGCTCTGTGCCTGTCACATAGAAGTGAAATCATTTCCACAAACCAAGTTTTCCTTATATGACTGTAAAGCTTATCTTTAAATTACTGTTAACATTGCTTAAAAAATGAATCACAAAATCTCCTGTCAGAAAAGAAAAGTTGAAATAAAATTTTAGGTTAAAGCAAGAGATTTAATCCATAAAAACAAAACCAAGCTTATCATTTTCAATGCTAATGGTTTTCTAGATATACAGGTGCATCTCATTGAATTAGAATATCAACAATAAATTAATCTATTTCAGTAATTCAATTAAAAAAATGAAACATATATTATGTAGAGTCATTACAAACAAAGTGATCTGTTTCAAGTGTTTATTTCTGTTAATGTTGATGATTACAGCGTACAGCCAATGAAGACCCAAAGGTCATTATCCTCTCTACTCTATCTATATGCACCACACTGGAGACTGCAGCAGCCGTGATATGCTTTTATAATGATTGTGACTCTCAAAACCACACAAGGTGAAGCCTCTGATACCTTTTTAGGTAATATTTTATTTCTCAGAGCCTTCATCCTCCCTACTTTAATTTTCTGAGATAATGACCTTTGGGTTTTCATTGGCTGTGAGTCATAATCATCAACATTTACAGAAATAAACACTTGAAATAGATCACTCTGTTTGTAATCATCCTGTTTTTCACTTTATGTATTGAACTAGATGGCGGCCCGATTCTAAAGAATCGGGAGTCTACCATGCATATATACATTATTCATTTAAATTTGACAATAATGCACATAAGACATGATATCTATCTATCAACTACTAATGTTTGCATGGTATATGTGTAGTACATGTTATGATTCTAAGGCAAGGCTTTTCGTACAGATACTGGCACCGATGTTTTGTACAGATTACGTATATTCAATTTATATATGAATGTTAATAATCTATGATTTAGCCAGTACATGTTTCCCCACCAACCACGGAAGGTAGCCTTACAGCTGGTGGGACCTACTCTACTCTATCCCTAATAATTAATAGTTAGACTCCTTTTAAATCAGATATTTTTCGGCTATTTGCAGAAGGTGTGGAATAACAAAATACAATTTCTGCACTTGGCACCAAAGGGCCTACCTACAGCTCACTTTCAGCAAGTAACATGTAATGTATATGGAACTTGCAGTTAGCTTGCAGTAAGTACGGCAAGCACAGCTTCGACAGGTTCACTAAATGCAACCACTAAAAATCAGAGGTAACTGCGATTTTGGCGGTTGAAACTGTCGAAACCACATGTGCCGCAACTGCCGCAAGTAAACCACAAATTCCATATACATTTAATGCAACTTACAGCAAGAGTGCTGTAGGTCACCATTAGACAGCAAGTGGCAAAATTGCCTTGTTTCCACTATAAATTCCACAAACAGCAGAAGAATTCAGATTTAAAATCAAATGTCTATTCTTTCCCTATGTGTCTAAATATGTACCTATGTGTCTAAATATGTACCTATATGTATGTATGTACTTATATGTACAGAAGACACTTCGAGATAGAGATGTGTGTGAACAGCCGTCCCACCCGTCTCTTAGCTGTTCACAAAAACCTCACCCTGTGTAAAAAGAAAATGAAATCTTTCAGCAGCTATACTGCTGAAGCTTCAGGTTTTTATCACTAAATGCAAGCATTTAGATGATAGACATCTACAATCTACTACAAAATGTGTGTTTATATACATATACTATGAAATATAAAAATAAAGTTTTTAAGCTAAAAAACTAACGACTATATATCTTAAATGACTATTTTATATCTAATAACTAATTATAATGTCTTTATCTATAACTAAACTAATTTTTTTTGTATTTTTGTTTTTTTCTATTCCTATACATATATGGCTAAACTAATTTTTTGTATTTTTTTTTATTCCTATACATCTACGGCTAAACAAATTTATTGTAATAATTTAATATAATTAATATAATAATTTAATAGTTTAATTAGAAAGTAACTATGTATCTAAATCTAATATGTATCTAAAGAATTTAAAGTAAAATATTTTTTTACACTATATGTTTAGTGAAAACTAAAACTAACGACTACATATCTTAAATGACTATGTTATATCTAATAACTAATTATAATGTCTTTATCTATAAGTAAACTAATTTTTTTGGTATTTTTGTTTTTTCTATTCCTATACATCTACAGTTAGGGCCAGAAATATTTGGACAGTGACACAAGTTTTGTTATTTTAGCTGTTTACAAAAACATGTTCAGAAATACAATTATATATATAATATGGGCTGAAAGCGCACACTCCCAGCTGCAATATGAGAGATTCCACATCCAAATCGGAGAAAGGGTTTAGGAATCATAGCTCTGTAACGCATAGCCTCCTCTTTTTCAAGGGACCAAAAGTAATTGGACAATGGACTCTAAGGGCTGCAATTAACTCTGAAGGCGTATCCCTCGTTAACCTGTAATCAATGAAGTAGTTAAAAGGTCAGGGGTGGATTCCAGGTGTGTGGTTTTGCATTTGGAAGCTGTTGCTGTGACCAGACAACATGCGGTCAAAGGAACTCTCAATTGAGGTGAAGCAGAACATCCTGAGGCTGAATAAAAAGAAAAACTCCATCAGAGGGATAGCAGACATGCTTGGAGTAGCAAAATCAACAGTTGGGTACATTCTGAGAAAAAAGGAATTGACTGGTGAGCTTGGGAACTCTAAAAGGCCTGGGCGTCCACGGATGACAACAGTGATGGATGATCGGCGCATACTTTATTTGGTGAAGAAGAACCCGTTCACAACATCAACTGAAGTCCAGAACACTCTCAGTGAAGTAGGTGTATCTGTCTCTAAGTCAACAGTAAAGAGAAGACTCCATGACAGTAAATACAAAGGGTTCACATCTAGATGCAAACCATTCATCAATTCCAAAAATAGACAGGCCAGAGTTAAATTTGCTGAAAAACACCTCAAGAAGCCAGCTCAGTTCTGGAAAAGTATTCTATGGACAGATGAGACAAAGATCAACCTGTACCAGAATGATGGGAAGAAAAAAGTTTGGAGAAGAAAGGGAACGGCACATGATCCAAGGCACACCACATCCTTTGTAAAACATGGTGGAGGCAACGTGATGGCATGGGCATGCATGGCTTTCAATGGCACTGGGTCACTTGTGTTTATTGATGACATAACAGCAGACAAGAGTAGCCGGATGAATTCTGAAGTGTACAGGGATATACTTTCAGCCCAGATTCAGCCAAATGCTGCAAAGTTGATTGGACGGCGCTTCATAGTACAGATGGACAATGACCCCAAGCATACAGCCAAAGCTACCCAGGAGTTCATGAGTGCAAAAAAGTGGAACATTCTGCAATGGCCAAGTCAATCACCAGATCTTAACCCAATTGAGCATGCATTTCACTTGCTCAAATCCAGACTTAAGACGGAAAGACCCACAAACAAGCAAGACCTGAAGGCTGTGGCTGTAAAGGCCTGGCAAAGCATTAAGAAGGAGGAAACCCAGCGTTTGGTGATGTCCAAGGGTTCCAGACTTAAGGCAGTGATTGCCTCCAAAGGATTCGCAACAAAATATTGAAAATAAAAATATTTTGTTTGGGTTATGTTTATTTGTCCAATTACTTTTGACCTCCTAAAATGTGGAGTGTTTGTAAAGAAATGTGTACAATTCCTACATTTTCTATCAGATATTTTTGTTCAACCCTTCAAATTAAACGTTACAATCTGCACTTGAATTCTGTTGTAGAGGTTTCATTTCAAATCCAATGTGGTGGCATGCAGAGCCCAACTCGCGAAAAATGTGTCACTGTCCAAATATTTCTGGCCCTAACTGTATGGCTAAACTAATTTTTTTGTATTTTTTGTTTTTCTATTCCTATACATCTATGGCTAAACTAATTTATTGTAATATTTGTGTTTAATTAGAAAGTAACTATGTATCTAAATTTAATATGTATCTAAAGAATTTAAAGTAAAATATTTTTATACACTATATTTTTAGTGAAAAGGAAAACTAACGACTATATATCTTAAATGACTATTTTATATCTAATAACTAATTATAATGTCTTTATCTATAACTAAACTAATTTTTTTGGTATTATTGTTTTTTTCTATTTCTATACATCTATGGCTAAACTAATTTTTTTGTATTTTTTTTTTTATTCCTATACATGTATGGCTAAACGAATTTATTGTAATATTTGTGTTTAATTAGAAAGTAACTATGTATCTAAATCTAATATGTATCTAAACAATTTAAAGTAAAATATTTTTATCTCATATATAATTGCCGAAGGCACGTTTTTGTCGGACCCCGGCACGCCGTGGCTTTGTCACTATGTGACGTCACCACGCCGTGCGAGGCATTGCCCGCGTAGCGGGCATTGCGACCGCCGCTGTCATCCCGCTACTCGGCATGAGGGGCCCATTGCCTCCACCCCCTGGGGGGCCCCGTGCTGACACCACCGCCGCCCGCCGTCCGCCCGGAGAGGAGGGAGGACGGAACTTCCTGTCCGGCATCTCTGCCCGCCCCTCCTCTCCTCCTACAGCACAAGCACGGGCCGCGGCGCGGTGAGTCTGCACTCCCCTCCAGCCTGTGCTCTCCCCTCCAGCCTCCGTTCTCCTCTCCAGCCTCCCTTATGCCCTCCAGCCTCTGCCATCCAGCCTCCGCTCTCCCCTCCAGCCTATCCCCTCCAGCCTCCGCTCTCCCCTCCAGCCTCCGCTCTGCCCTCCAGCCTCCGCTCTGCCCTCCAGCCTCCGCTCTCCCCTCCAGTCTCCGCTCTCCCCTCCAGCCTCCGCTCTGCCCTCCAGCCTCCGCTCTGCCCTCCAGCCTCCGCTCTCCCCTCCAGCCTCTGCCCTCCAGCCTCCGCTCTGCCCTCCAGCCTCCGCTCTGACCTCCAGCCTCTGACCTCCAGCCTCTGACCTCCAGCCTCCGCTCTGCCCTCCAGCCTCCGCTCTGCCCTCCAGCCTCCGCTCTGCCCTCCAGCCTCCGCTCTACCCTCCAGCCTCCGCTCTCCCCTCCAGCCTCCGCTCTCCCCTCCAGCCTCTGCCCTCCAGCCTCCGCTCTGCCCTCCAGCCTCCGCTCTGCCCTCCAGCCTCCGCTCTGCCCTCCAGCCTCCGCTCTGCCCTCCAGCCTCTGCCCTCCAGCCTCCGCTCTGCCCTCCAGCCTCCCCTCTGCCCTCCAGCCTCCGACCTCCAGCCTCTGACCTCCAGCCTCTGACCTCCAGCCTCCGCTCTGACCTCCAGCCTCCGCTCTGACCTCCAGCCTCCGCTCTGCCCTCCAGCCTCCGCTCTGCCCTCCAGCCTCCGCTCTACCCTCCAGCCTCCGCTCTCCCCTCCAGCCTCCGCTCTCCCCTCCAGCCTCTGCCCTCCAGCCTCCGCTCTGCCCTCCAGCCTCCGCTCTGCCCTCCAGCCTCCGCTCTGCCCTCCAGCCTCCGCTCTGCCCTCCAGCCTCCGCTCTCCCCTCCAGCCTCTGCCCTCCAGCCTCCGCTCTGCCCTCCAGCCTCCGCTCTGACCTCCAGCCTCTGACCTCCAGCCTCTGACCTCCAGCCTCCGCTCTGACCTCCAGCCTCCGCTCTGCCCTCCAGCCTCCGCTCTGACCTCCAGCCTCCGCTCTGCCCTCCAGCCTCCGCTCTGCCCTCCAGCCTCCGCTCTGCCCTCCAGCCTCCGCTCTCCCCTCCAGCCTCCGCTCTCCTCTCCAGCCTCTGCTCTGCCCTCCAGCCTCTGCTCTGCCCTCCAGCCTCTGCTCTGCCCTCCAGCCTCCGCTCTGCCTTCCAGCCTCCGCTCTCCCCTCCAGCCTCTCCCCTCCAGCCTCCGCTTTCCCCTCCAGCCTCCGCTCTCCCCTCCAGCCTCCGCTTTCCCCTCCAGCCTCCGCTCTCCCCCTCCAGCCTCCGCTCTCCCCTCCAGCCTCCGCTCTCCTCTCCAGCCTCCGCTCTCCTCTCCAGCCTCCGTTCTCCCCTCCAGCCTCTGCCCTAAAGCCTCTGCCCTCCAGCATCTCCCCTCCAGCCTTTCCCCTCCAGCCTCTCCTTTCCAGCCTCCAGCCAATCCCCTCCAGCCTCCAGCCAATCCCCTCCAGCCTCTGCTCTCCCCTCCAGCCTCCGCTCTCCCCTCCAGCCTCCGCTCTCCCCTCCAGCCTCTGCTCTCCCCTCCAGCCTCCGTTCTCCCCTCCAGCCTCTGCCCTAAAGCCTCTGCCCTCCAGCCTCTCCCCTCCAGCCTTTCCCCTCCAGCCTCTCCTTTCCAGCCTCCAGCCAATCCCCTCCAGCCTCCAGCCAATCCCCTCCAGCCTCCGCTCTCCCCTCCAGTCTCTGCTCTCACTTCCAGCCTCCGCTCTACCCTCCAGCCTCTGCCCTCTCCTCCAGCCTCCGCACTCCCTTCCAGCCTCCGCTCTGCCCTCCAGCCTCCGCTCTCCCCTCCAGCCTCCGCTCTCCCCTCCAGCCTCCGCTCTCCCCTCCAGCCTCCGCTCTCCCCTCCAGCCTCTGCTCTCCCCTCCAGCCTCCGTTCTCCCCTCCAGCCTCTGCCCTAAAGCCTCTGCCCTCCAGCCTCTCCCCTCCAGCCTTTCCCCTCCAGCCTCTCCTTTCCAGCCTCCAGCCAATCCCCTCCAGCCTCCAGCCAATCCCCTCCAGCCTCCGCTCTCCCCTCCAGTCTCTGCTCTCACTTCCAGCCTCCGCTCTACCCTCCAGCCTCTGCCCTCTCCTCCAGCCTCCGCACTCCCTTCCAGCCTCCGCTCTGCCCTCCAGCCTCCGCTCTGCCCTCCAGCCTCCGCTCTCCCCTCCAGCCTCCGCTCTCCCCTCCAGCCTCCGCTCTCCCCTCCAGCCTCCGCTCTCCCCTCCAACCTCCGCTCTCCCCTCCAGCCTCTGCCCTCCAGCATCCGCTCTCCCCTCCAGCCTTTCCCCTCCAGCCTCCCCTCTGCCCTCCAGCCTCTGCCCTCCAGCCTCTGCCCTCCAACCTCCGCTCTCCCCTTTAGCCTCTCCCCTCCAGCCTCCGCTCTCCCCTCCAGCCTCTGCCCTCCAGCCTCTGCCCTCCAGCCTCTGCTCTCCCCTCCAGCCTCTCCCCTCCAGCCTCCGCTCTGCCCTCCAGCCTCCGCTCTGCCCTCCAGCCTCCGCTCTGCCCTCCAGCCTCCGCTCTGCCCTCCAGCCTCCGCTCTCCCCTCCAGCCTCTGCTCTCCCCTCCAGCCTCCGCTCTCCTCTCCAGCCTCCGTTCTCCCCTCCAGCCTCTGCCCTAAAGCCTCTGCCCTCCAGCCTCTCCCCTCCAGCCTTTCCCCTCCAGCCTCTCCTTTCCAGCCTCCAGCCAATCCCCTCCAGCCTCCAGCCAATCCCCTCCAGCCTCCGCTCTCCCTTCCAGCCTCTGCTCTCCCTTCCAGCCTCCGCTCTCCCCTCCAGCCTCTGCCCTCCAGCCTCTGCTCTGCCCTCTAGCCTCTGCCCTCCCCTCCAGCCTCCGCTCTCCCCTCCAGCCTCCGCTCTCCTCACCCCTCCATATGCAATGTACAGTATCTACTATATAATTGCCGTAGGCACTTTCGTGTGGGTACCCGAAAAGACCGTGGCTATGTCACTCTGTGACGTCAGCACGGCGAAGCATTGGCCGCGTAGCGGCCAATGCGAGTCGCTGGCCTGCGCGAGCAATGGCCGCGAGGCCATTGCTCGCGCAGGCTGAGGACGAGCAATGCGAGTCGCTGGCTTGCGCGAGCAATGGCCGCGAGGCCATTGCTCGCGCAGGCTGAGTACGAGCAATGGCCGCGAAGCGGCCGTTGCGAGTCGCTGGCCGAAAATCGAACCAGAGGCTCGGCCTCAAAGTTAACGATTTACCGGTCAGGTAGCGCGAGCAATGGCCGCGAGGCCATTGCGAGTCGCTGCCTGAGCCGCGCTTCTAATTGGTCGGCGCCAGCGAGTCGTTACACTTGCGGCGCGCTTGCGGTAATCCTCATACAAAGTATAGTATTCTAGACACCCGATGCATTTGCATCGGGCTCACAGCTAGTACACTATATTTTTAGTTAAAACTTTGTCACAATTTTCCACTATTTCCCTTGAACTGGTGTATCAACGACTTGAACTTTTACATTACAGCGTTGCCTCACTCTAGAAAAAGCCACGTAGAGTTGACCATGGCCAAATGCTGGTTCAGGTAGAAAAATACCAACTCAATGGACTGTCTGGCCTTGCGATTTGTTAATGGTCATGGCAAATGCTGGCTTCACAGGAAACTGGCGACGTCTCAATTTAAAAGGTAATCCTGTGTCAGATGGACATAAGTCAATACGTGGAATAAAAACAACATTTCCAGCAGCTGACCCAGTAATTACTTTGGCTTCTATGATGTTAGGAAGCAAAGCAGTAACAATCAAGCGAGTACCGTTGCACAGACCTTTTTTTGTGTTGAGGTTGCGTAAGAGCATGATAATAGTACCACTTTTCAGTTTTAGCCGATGTGAAGGCATTTCAGTTGGTGTAAGCGAATGTAAGAATTCCACTGGATATTGGTCAGGGTCATCACATTCATCAGCATCTATGGAATCATGACTAATATATTCTGTGTAGTCACCATTCAGACAATCCATGATATTGGAGTTAACATTATCCACATCCTCATTTTTAGGGCATAGAATTGCATGTGATGCAGCAATATTGATGCTCTCATTGTTGTTAATATCAATAGAAATGTCTCCAAAGATATCACGTATTAAGCAGCCAGTGGAGAGCATGTCTGAAGGTATTTCGATGACATCATCTCCAAGGTTGAAATCATTGGAAAGTTCACCATTACCCAGTTGAAGCAACCAAGTACTGTATTGTTGGTCAATGGAGCGCATGTTGTTAATAAGTGGTAGTCTAACGAAATTTTGCCAGTGTTTGGAATACTTAATGCATCTCTCTACAATATCAGTTCTGGTTCCGTGAGCGATGACAGGAAGGCATTGTCTAAAGTCTCCTCCCAGAACAATAACTTTACTTCCAAACGGTGTTTGCTGTTTCTTGGAGACATGTGTTGTCATGACATCCCGTAAAAGTCTATCAATGACATGCAATGCATATTTAGAGAGCATTGTGCACTCATCAATGATACATAGTTTAGTATTCTTTAACTGTTTGGCTGCCTCTGTATCAGTTTTAATCCTTGAAACCGAAGTTTCATTGTCAGGAATTGGAATGCCTTTAAGAGAATGGATTGTGCATCCTCCTTCGAGTAAGTTAGCTGCGATTCCTGTTGTGGCAGCTGCTGACACAATGTGTCCTTCTCCCCTTAGCTGATGTAGCAGTAGATGATATAAGTAGGTCTTACCACTCCCACCAGGACCGTCAATGAAAAAGCACTTTGTGCTATCAGTAGAGTCTTGTAAAGCTTGACTGATAGTATTATAGGCCAAGAGTTGTTCGTCATTTAGAGTAGCTTTCATGTCCGAATCTATATGTAGCTCAACATCCTTATCATACAGTGGGAGAAGATGTGGTTTATTTACAGGTCGTGGTAAATGAAAATCCATATAACTTTTGCCATGACTTTTTAGAACCTCTTGAACATCAGTCATAGCACAGCCTTCACAATTTATACAGGCCTCAGTATTGGAGTGGTATGCATGGCAATAGTCCTGTACAAAGTGTTCCTTGAATTCATCCCATAACTGCAGAGGATTAGCTGGAGGGTCAAAAATGCAGATATAGGCAAACATGTCCCGAAGCTGTGCTGGCATGTTAAAAATACAGGTATCTTGTAGTGTATTTTTCCATAGATTATCATCAAATAGTAAGCCAAGGGCTAATGCTGCCTCTTTGAAGGTTTGATACGTTACTCCGTTGACCGTTTTAATACTGTCAAAACTTATTGCACCTTTGACGTGTAATAGCAACAATCACAAGTAGTAGTGTTCTTGATCTTTGACACTGACAGTGTACATCCTTCCAATAACAGAGCCACCTCCTCGCTTTCTAAGTTCCCAAGAGCCTTCCTGCCAAACATAGTACTCTGGAATTTGCCGGTATAAAAAGTTATGAGATAATGGTCATTGATATTAAGCTCAAAGTAGGCCATAAGAGTAGAATTCCGATGAAGTTTTTGTTGGATGTTAGCAATGGAGTCATCCTCATGAAAATAGAGTGACTGAGAATGAGGCAGATGTACGGCAAGGCGAGTGATGCTATGCGATTGCGTATGCATAGGATAAGCAAAAATGCGCCAAGCTGCCTCTGGTGCACTGACATATCTGGAATCCATAAATTGATGTGTTTCATCATGGTCAATGTGAGTTTGGCAAATGTCAAGGTTTGCTTTATCATGGCCTTTGTAGACATATTTAAACAAATATTTGACACTTTGTATTGAACCACAAACTTCCACATTGATATGGCACATGTATTTCAACAGTAGGAATGGATTGTACGGAACTACCCAAGAATTGTCAATTGTTTTAGAGTGGTGTTGAATAGAAGGGCCAGAGCTTCTACGATAAATGGGATAGGCATCTTTAGCTATAATGGTAGAGGTTTGAAAATCTTTAGGGAAACCTTTTGTACATTTGCCGAGATCCATACAGGGCGAATTGGGGTTGTGTTCTCCACAGGGCCCATGAATCATATGTTGCAAAATAATGCCATGAAGTAGAGGGTAGGAGTTAGCATCAGGAATTTCGGCCCAGACAATGTTATCAACATCCTCCTTAGTTCTTAATTTAGAGTTGGTATCCAAAATGATCAAAATGTGTGCGTGTGGTAGACCATGTTTCTGAAATTCTATTATATGCACCATAGCGCAAACTTTTCCAAACAATCCTTTTCTAATGTCTTGTAATAGAGCTTCTAACTTAATTTTGAACACACGTGCTACTAAATCAGGTCTGTGTTCCACACGCTGCCATGGCTGCAAATTAGTTGTAATCTCGCTCCATTTAGGATTGCAGGTCATAGTGATGAACAAATCAGGGCGACCGTACTTGGTGACAATAGCCATAGCATCCTGATACCGTTGCTGCATGTTCCTCGGACTACCCTCAAAGGAGGAAGGTAAAATTACGGTCTTGCCAATGGGGATGCCTTTTGGATGGAGTTTTGTAATAAATGCTCTTGCAATAGACAGTAGTCCTCTACTTTCAAATCCTTTTGATGTTTGCGGATAAAATGTAGGCGATTGGCCTCAATTTTCACATACGCGTCAACAATGTACTGTTGGGTGAGTGTGCCACCATTCAGTACCGGATTAAAGTAATCTCTGATGGCCCCTTTACACGCAGCTACAGGTAACAGGTTTTCCACAGGTAACTTACTGGTTGCAGTGAAATCATGGAGACATGGTTCTATCTTGTTGCTGTGTACAAATGGAACTATGTCTCCATGATTTCACTGCAGCCAGTAAGTTACCTGTGGAAAACCTGTTACCTGTAGCTGCGTGTAAAGGGGCCATTACAGATAGCATGTAGCAATAATATTGCAGTTGTGTTATTCTGCGGGTACTTGGAGCTTGTTGCTTCATGTCATCATGCCAACCTTGATCTCTGTACGGAAAAAACAATGGATACAGGAGGGCATCTAAGTTACTGTGTAGAATGCTGATAGGTTTGGTTTTAGGTGCCAAAGGGTTGTTTGGGTCAGGTTTTAGGTTAATTAAGATATCACGATTGAATGGTGGATCGCCATTGTCATTTTCAAAAACAACGGCAACCTCATTGACGGTAGGGTTATTGTAGCGTCGAGGGTCTTGTGTGCGATCCTGTTTTAGGGCCATGATTATATTAGGCATGACAGCACCATTTGCAAGAGCTTTAAGATGTTCCTCCTGTTCTACATCCCTTAACATTTTGTACGCCGCAACAAATGGATTGATGTTATCTAATTGAAGAGCAATCATACTCATCAAAGTAGGATGACAATTTTGATTGTGTTGAGATTGCAAACGTTGTTGATTAGCAGTCTGGGTATCTAAGATGTAAAGCTGGGCATACACTGGAACTTCTTCATGAGATGGATGTAAGGTTCCAGTACGATGATATATTTGCCCATGTATCCGGAAGCAATATGGGCCATATCCAGGAGGTGGAGAAATATTGGCACCCATGGAGGCAAACGCAAAGGAACTGTTTATGCTATGGATGTTTTCCATCAGATTTTTACTGAACTTACTTTGTCCTGTGAGCAAACGTGTGAAGAGGTAGCGATATTGGGGTATAGGTACATGGACCTTACCCTTGTGACAACATAGAGTGAACTTTTTATCTGATGGTATCTCAGCATTAAAATGCAATGCTTGACAATCTTCACAAACATAGTTCATTGGACCACAGGAGTGTTGTAGAACGGAACTGTCATCATCAGTGAAACCTTTAGGAAGTATAGCTAAAGATGGCGGTAATGGACGATTAGACTGGCGCTGGAAGCCAAGATATATAAAGCGTGGACCTGGTAGAGGATCTTCACTGTCCACAGATGCAATGACGGAAGAGGTGGAAGGTGTATCGTCAACAGAGTCTATGAGTGCAGAGGTCAAAGGAGTATTGCTGCGCTGTTCACGGCATGCAGCAGCATTTATTACTGGATTAATTATTGGCATAGAAGAGTCATGTGTGAAGGATTTTGTGACAGCAGACTCCACAGTGTTGAGGCGACAACGTTTGTGTTCAAAATTGTGGGTAGCACACTGTTTCCGCTTACGTTCAGAATTAGACACAAATACACTAGGCTGAGGGTCAGGACATTGTATGGCAGTAGACATAGAAGGTATATTGTGTTTAGAATCAAAGACTGGAGAGATGGCATTAATATTTTTGGAACGTTGACGGCGAGCAGCAGCAGCCTGATTACTTAACCGAAGTGCTTTTTGCTCAGCAGACTCACTAGTAATGCGTTTTTTTCTATTTTCGCTGTTTTTGTCCAGGCGCTGGCGTCTCTCTTCTTGAGTCTCGTTAGCACGCTGTTGACGCATATATGCGGCTTTGGCAGCTTTTCGTTCATTGTCATTAGTATACTTGGTATCTCTCCTAATCTTACGTGCGGCATTGGCGGCTGTTCGCCCAGTGTCATAAGTACACGTGTTTTCAGAGCTCATGTTGTTTATCATAAGCAGCTATAGCTGTGTTGGTGGCAAATGAGGGGTTAATAAGAGGCAGAGTATCTGAGTGCAATTGCCAGTGAGTAATCAGCTGGCAATTGAGGGGTTATTAACAGGCAGAGTCTCTCAGTGCAATACTCAGTGAAAAAAGGTCTGGCAAATGAGGGGTTAATAAGAGGCAGAGTCTCTCAGTGCAATACTCAGTCAGTAATTAGCTGGCAAATGAGTGGTTAATAGCAGACAGAGTCTCTCAGTGCAATACTCAGTGTAAAAGCAGCTGGCAAATAAGGGGTTAATAGCAGACAGAGTGTTTCTGTGCAATAGTTAATGAGTAATGAGCTGGCAAATGAAGGGTTAATAGCAGGCAAAATCTCAGAGTGCAATAGTGAATGAGTAATGAGGTGGCAAATGAAGGGTTAATAGCAGGCAGAGTCTCTCAGTAGAATAGTGAGTAATTAATTGGCAGTATACAGCTAAATAACCACATAGGACGTTAATATAAATGTCAAAATGTAACAGAAGCACTTCAAAACTAAATAAATTTAGTTTTGATAAAGGGTCTTATCTCTTTTGAGGAGAAATTCAGGGGGAGCTTGGAGTCCGACGTCACTGGCACCGCCTCCACGCAGTAGAAATTCGCTCTGAGGTGAAAAATTCAAAAAAGGCGCCTTAAAATGGCGGCGGGACGTGTTGCAGTGCACCGCGATGATGATTGGTCGCTCGGGGCAGGCGGCGACCAATCAGCATCGCGGCACGTGGCAAGGCGCGAAAAGTGTGAACCTGAAGTCCAAATTTAGATTTTAAAGATGGCGCCATTCCGCGCGGCGCTATGTTGATTGGTCGGTGCGAGCCGCGAGCGACCAATCAAAATAGCGGGGCGTGTCACGGCGCCATTTGTGTTTCATACTTGTCG
The DNA here is from genome assembly GCA_033576535.1 of Allobates femoralis. NCBI lineage: Eukaryota > Metazoa > Chordata > Amphibia > Anura > Aromobatidae > Allobates > Allobates femoralis. The sequence continues at coordinate 448,892,840 of JARQOC010000003.1, forward strand.
GCGTGGCGTGAGGTATGAACCTGATTGGTCGCTGGCAGCCGCGTACAGCCGCGAGCGACCAATCAGGAGAGCGCCTACCACGACGGCAAAATCCAGCGTAGATGTAAATTAGTAAATATGGCGCCATGTTTTGCGGCGGTCCTCTGATTGGTCGCCGCCCGGTGCGAGCGACCAATCAGAAGAGCGGGGCGTGTCACGGCGCCATTTCAATTTCATATTTGGCGCTATAAAGAGCGGCGCTATTCTGATTGGTCGGTGCCACACGAACGGCGACCAATCAGAATAGCGCCGCTCAGCACGTATTATGATTGGTCAGCACTTGCTGCAGGCGCCAACTAATCAGAATAGCGCCGCTCGCTATGGCGGCAAATATGAAAATACAATGGTGCCGTGACACGCCTCGCTCTTCTGATTGGTCGCTCGCGGATGGCGGTGACCAATCAGGAGAGCGGGGCGTGTCATGCCGCCATTTCATTTTCATATTTAGCGCCATAGCGAGCGGCGCTATTCTGATTGGTCGGCGGCTGCTGTGAGCGCCGACCAATCATAATACGTGCTGAGCGGCGCTATTCTGATTGGTCGGCGTTCATGTGGCAGCGACCAATCAGAATAGCGCCGCTCGCTATGGCACCAAATATGAAAATGAAATGGCGCCGTGACATGCCCCGCTCTTGTGATTGGTCGCTCGCGTCTGGCAGCGGCCAATCCGAATTCGGGCGCGAAACACAGCGGCATATGTAAAATCCAGCAGGAAGGCTTCATATTTTAAATGTTGGGGCGTGTCTCACGGCGCTCATCTGGTTGGTCGGCGGCAGCGGCGAGCGACCAATCAGAGGGGCGGGTCGCGCACTCCGCCAAATGGAAGTTAACATGGGCCCCTACGGTGGCGGAGCTCCGGGGAGCGGATCGCTTGCCGGGAGACGACCGGCTAACGGCGGTCGTCTCTGGCGGGCTCGCCTCGGAGCTCCGTACTGGGTCGCGCCGCTGCTGAGCTCTGGGCAGCAAGGTGCCAGCCGGGAGACGACCGGCTAAGGCCAGTCATCTCCCGGCGGGCTCGACGCGGACCTACGTGCCGGAGTAACGGCGGCTGCAACGACTCGCCACCTGGGAGACGACCGGGTAATGCCGGTCATCTCCTGGCTGGCTCGCCGTGATCCTCCCGCATAGGGCGGCCATCTTTGAAACTCAAAGTCCTCCATTATATCTAAATGGGAAGTGAGGCGCTATTCTCATTGGTCGGTGTGTGCTGGCGCCGACCAATGAGAATAGCACCTCACTTACAGCGGTAAATTTGAAACTCAAAGTCCTCCATTATATCACAATGGGAAGTGAGGCGCTATTCTCATTGGTCGGCGCCAGCACACAGCGACCAATGAGAATAGCGCCTCACTTCCCATAGAGATATAATGGAGGACTTTGAGTTTCAAATTTACCGCTGTAAGTGAGGCGCTATTCTCATTGGTCGGCGCCAGCAGAAAGCGACCAATGAGAATAGCGCCTCACTTCCCATAGAGATATTTTGAGTTTCAAATTTACCGCTGTAAGTGAGGCGCTATTCTCATTGGTCGGTGCCAGCACACAGCGACCAATGAGAATAGCGCCTCACTTCCCATTGAGATATAATGGAGGACTTTGAGTTTCAAATTTACCACTGTAAGTGAGGCGCTATTCTCATTGGTCGGCGCCAGCAGACAGCAACCAATGAGCATAGCGCCTCACTTCCCATTGAGATATAATGGAGGACTTAGAGTTTCAAATTACCGCTGTAAGTGAGGCGCTATGCTCATTGGTCGCTGTGTGCTGGCGCCGACCAATGAGCATAGCGCCTCACTTCCCATTGAGATACACAGCGGTCTTTAGAGCTGTGCATGGCCAGGCCCTTGGTTCTATTTTCGGCCACGGCGCTCGGCTCTTGTCGGTCGTCGCCGGGGCATGAAACTCGCAATGGACCTACGTGCCGGAGTTACCGCAGCTGCAACGACTCGCCACCCGGGAGACGACCGGCTAATGCTGTCACTCAAGAGCCGGCCAGAGGAAGGGCGTGAAATCTGAACCATGCAGGGCAGAATTTGCTGCACGGAGGGGTGGCGAGACATTTACCCACCATGACTATATACCAGCCTCCGTGACTCAATAGTAGGGCAGTTCTGGACAGAATATAAGTTCATATCACAAGTATGTGGGGTCAGTCTGGGAACATACAGGTGTTACTAGAACCCCTTTTACATGATGTGTAACCTGGTGGGCACAGTATAAAATGCCCTGGGGGGTGACAGGTTCCCTTTAAAGCACCTATTTCATTTCATCAGTTTAAAGTCTCAGCATGGTGGAGACAGTCAAGAGATGTAAGCTCTATATCATATATCTGTTGTCATAGCACTATAAATATGTGAACTATTGGGTATATCGAGATAAAGAATATAAAACATTGCAACCCTAGCTGCAGCATTAGAGCCCTACATTTCAATTTTTTAAGAAAAACATCATTGTTGTTACTATGGACATGGTTAGCATAACAAAACAACACAAAATACAAAAACATAAGAATGTTTTAAGTTGAGATGTTAAATTATATCCAAGTTCTTTTCCTTCTCTTTTTCCTTTTCCTTTCTCCCTTTTGTCTATGGCATTGGACATGTGATGAGTCTTGACAGATGTGGCTAAGGCGGCCGTCACACGGTTCAATATCGCTAGCGATATTGTTAGCGATCACGTGCACGCTAACAATATAGCTCACATCGCTGGTGAGCTGTCACACAGACAGACCCATCAGCGATGTGGACCAGCGAGATCTCTGGTAACTATGGTACACATCGGGTTACTAGGCGCCGCGCGGCGCTTAGTAACCCGACGTTTATCATAGATACCATCTCCCAGCATAGGCTCTGCCGCTGGGAGATGGATCATCGTGGTGTCACACACCATGATGAGGCAGATTGTTCAAGCGTTTATCGCTTGATATGAGCTCCGGCTCACCATTCTGCGATGTAACGATCAAGCGATTTTACATTGTAAAATCGCTTGATTACACGCAGCGATGCACAAACGATATCGCTTAAGCGATCAAAACGCAGATCGCTTAAGCGATATCGTGCATTAAATTGAAGCGTGTGATGGCCGCCTAAGAACATTTTGGATATGCAACCTAAAAAATCCATATGTCATTTGGCTGGCTACATTGTTGGTCAGTAAATTGATTTTAAGCAATGTACTGAAGACAACTTGCTTATAGTGACATTTTGCTTTTTTAAGGGGAACCTGTTACATGAAAAATCACTATTAACCTGCAGATATGCAGTTATTCTGCAGCTTAATATCATTTTGCACCTGACCAGTACCTGCAATTTGAACCCCTCTAGCAAGAAGAAAAGAACTTTAAGTCTCCCAGTAGCATTTGGGTTTTGATCATTGCTATGGCGAACGTGCGGGTTCTGTTAGTGTTGCATGTGATAAGAGCAGTAAATCTAACCACATCCACTGCATTGACTGACAGCTCACCCAGCCTTAGAGACCCTTAGGTCCTCTATTCCCCCAGATATTCTATAATTATCCAACTGTCAAACAAGAATATCATATTTTCCCACTAAAGGTCTTAGCATATCTTCCTCATCAGTCTCCACGATTTACAGTTTTGCAAAGCAACCAATGTTTTTTTCCTCACTACCACAAGTTAACACTTAGTTTCCTTTAACAGAAGTCATGGACACTTACTATACATGACCCTGACATACACTACTTTGTTCCACTGCTGTATTTCTCTTCAATATATTTTTTCTCATTATGAGGGTGCCTTGAAACTAGTGTATGACCGCCAATGTGAAAGCATTGGATGCAATATTCTGATACTTGGCTCAAACTCTGCTGTGAGCCGAGACTAATGCTATTGTGATCCGACTCTCTCAAGTGAAGAATGAATCAAATGTGCGGAAAAGATGGAAAGATTAATATCCCCATCTTCTCCACTGCTTGCTCGGTGTATTTCGCACTGCATTTGGACGTTGTGAAACGATGCCGATTGCAGCATGCTGTAATTTTTTTACTCATGCTGATCTACTGATCAGCATTGCTCCAACATTGAGCCAAGTAGTATCCGATAAAACATTAGATATCATTTAAGTCATGTCATATGTCACTGGCTGTATGCCAGTGTGAGCATACCCTAACACAGATGTTCATCTTCACAGTTGAGAGATCCATGATTTATGGACTGCCAGCAGAGGATTCTGTGGAGATAGATGTCAGTAAAATGCAAAACAAAGTAAGCAACAGACTTCAAGTGCAGAACACTGCAGGCGTAAGACTTGGACTCTGGCAATATTCCTAAAGAATGAACATGTTGCCCAAGCACCTCCCAAAGGGGAAAGGTGCCTTTTATACACAGAGTAGCTCAGCAATCAGGCTGAGAGACCTAATAGGACACAGGTGTACTGTCTCTTTAAATGTTTGCATGGTGTGGTGCGCACTACCTAAGCACATTCCCAGAACACCTGCCAAGAGGACGTAGATTCCAGGGTGAGAAGGAAGCAGACTGTCACATGGAATCACAGGCAGTGTGAACAGTGGAAGGCATGGCACGAGGGTAAGCAGAGCCAGAGGAGCTGTGTGATGGGCACTGATCTCTCTGCTCAGTAGAGACTGGCCACATGGCTGAGGGCATGACAGTCATAGGAACACTTCCCATTTAAATCTTCCACTGGTTTATTGAGGCTTTATAAACCAGCACATAACCAATACATAAACCAATTTGAACAGCCTTACCGGCCTAAAAAATATGATCCGAGTCTAATAGAGAGACCAAACACCTGCAGATTCTATCCATTTAGGAAGAGGGTTCAGCTCTTCCTAATCAAACCTACACTTTGGAGGTTTTCTGCTTCCAAACTCAGAACACTGAGTAGTTTCAGAGTCCTTATTTTAACTGGATAAGAATTGAAGATATGGTGAACAGCCATCCCACCCGTCTTTTAACTTTTCGCAAAAACATTGCCCTGAAACTCCCCAGTACCTAGTACTGGAGCACTATCCTGGTTTAGATTACTGAGGTTAATATATTCAGTTGTACAAATGTCCCTTCTTTTATTTTATCAGTTACCATCTTCCTATATACACAGGGTAGGCCATTTATATGGATACACCTAAATAAAATTGGAATGGTTGGTGATATCAACTTCCAGTTTGTCGCACATTACATATGTATTATATGTATTATATGTATTATATGGGAGGGGGAAAACTTTTCCAGATGGGTGGTGACCATGGTGGCCATTTTGAAGTCAGCCATTTTGGATCCAACTTTTTTTTTTTTCAATGGGAAGAGGGTCATGTGACACATCAAACATATTGAGAATTTCATAAGAAAAACAATGGCGTGATTGGTTTTAATGTAACTTTATTCTTTCATGAGTTATTTTCAAGTTTCTCTCTGTTTATAGCCATTGACATGTCGTAGAGGTTAACATGTAAGGAGCGGATAGAAATTGTGTTGTTTAGGTGCATATATATATATATCTATATATATATATATATATATACTAGCTAGGTGCCCGATGCAGATGCATCGGGATTCTAGCAGAGCGAGTCTCTGACTCGCAATGGCCGCTTCGCGGCCAATGCTTCGCGCTACTAAGGCGACTCGCCATGCCCGCTGCGCGGGCATAGCGAGTCGCCTTAGAACTGCTCGCAATGGCCGCTGCGCGGCCAATTCTTCGGTCGTATCCACATGACGACATTGACTCGCAGCGCGAGCGGACTCAAAAGGGGCAAAAAACCCATTCGTGATTATATAATAGATATATATATATATATACATTAGGGATGAGCGAGTCCTAAATTACTCGGAATCGCTAGACCCGCACGAGTCCGAGCCCAGGACTCGCTACTCGTTGCGAGTCTAGCGAGTCCAATGTTAATGAATAGGGAACCGAGTAATAACGAATAATGCTATTTCCAAATCGCTGATGTGTCTCTGAAAGTGTGCGAGTCCAAACTCGCAGGTTTTTCTCTTATTTGGAGCCGATGATGGGAGGGGGAAGCGATTCTCGGGCACACACCATGCTGTAAAAGCAAACATTTTATAATTTCTGGTGGCTTTCTGGGGGCTTGTAAAACAAGTAGCAGGTACTATTTCGTGAAAGGTACACACTAGAGGCTTAGGGCCCTTTCACATCTGCGTTTTTCGTAATTCGCGGCAGATGCGGTGAAAAAACTGCATCTGCCGCGTTTACCGCATAACCGTTCCACTTGCGGCGCGGTTGCGGTTTTTTCTATGCAAAGTATAGGCATACTTGCGGCAGGTGCGGCAAGTGCGGTTTTGCACTTGCGGCAGGTGCGGCCGCGAAAAAAACCGCAGTAAGCCGCGGTTTTTTTCGCGGCCGCACCTGCCGCAAGTGCAAAACCGCACTTGCCGCACCTGCCGCAAGTATGCCTATACTTTGCATAGAAAAAACCGCAACCGCGCCGCAAGTGGAACGGTTATGCAGTAAACGCCGCAGATGCGGTTTTTTCACCGCATCTGCCGCGAATTACGAAAAACGCAGATGTGAAAGCACCCTGCGATATTTTAAGACAGATGGAAGGTACCGTGCGAGCTGCAGGCAGGACACCGTACAGCAACGCACTGGCACAGGAAAAAATTGTTTAGTACGCAGAACCAGGCACTGTTAGGCTGCGGTGCTGGCTGCGTGCAAGTTTACAAGTACCGTGCGAGCTGCAGGCAGGACACCGTACAGCAACGCACTGGCACAGGAAAAAATTGTTTAGTACGCAGAACCAGGCACTGTTAGGCTGCGGTGCTGGCTGCGTGCAAGTTTACAAGTACCGTGCGAGCTGCAGGCAGGACACCGTACAGCAACGCACTGGCACAGGAAAAAATTGTTTAGTACGCAGAACCAGGCACTATTAGGCTGCGGTGCTGGCTGCGTAAAATGTTACAAGTACCGTGCGAGCTGCAGGCAGGACACCGTACAGCAACGCACTGTCACAGGAAATTTTTTGTGGAAAAATGGCACCAAAATTATTTGGTAGACTAGTGCCAAAAATAAGAAAAAGCTTAGGATTACAGCTCTGCGGAAAGCTGGGTGAACTAAGCTCTGAGGATGGTGCTGGATTCACTGTAAGGCTGCTCCTATCTCCCTTCCTTACAGTCCTGTACAGCAATCCTCCGTCCTGGTAGTTCTGAAAAGAACTTTTGGGTTATGTGTGACTCCTACACTGCCTAACTGTCCCTAGATCTGCTCCAAGTCTCCCTGCACTAGGTCAGCTCTTCTCAGGAATGTGCCCAAAATGGCGGGGGCAAGCCTTATATACTGCCTTGCCTGTCATAGATGACATAGGCATCACGATGGACAGCAGCCAATCATAGTCCTGACACAACCAAAGCTGCTATGGCATTACTGACTATGATTGGCTAAGATGCTTGTCCTTCTTCACAAGTTTTCTGACCTAACACGCAATGCTGACTAGTAACATAAAAGATTCTGGATTCGCGAGTCCCGAATAGAGAATACAGGACTCGGAATCGCAGACTCGCTAGGATTCGGACTCGTAGACTCGCTCAGACTCGCTGCTGTTTGGGGAGATTCAAGCTATATAGCGATGTGATAGAGCGAGTCTAGCGAGTCTAGCGAGTGAGATAAAGTAAACTCTGACAAAACTAAGATTGCCATTGACTTGCATTGGACTCGTTACTGAGCGAGTATTCGCTAAAAGACTCGCCGATTACCGAGTCCAGCGAGTCCCTTAAGAATCGCCGAGTAACGAGTCCTAGCGAGTAGACTCGCTCATCCCTAATATACATATATATATCTACATACATAATTGCCAGTGAGCGATGTAACCCTATAACATAATGTATCGTGTTACTGCCAGTTGAGCAGGCGCAGTTTGTGGCTGCAAGAGACATACACATCACTGTTATTCTACTGGGAGATCTGCAGCACTTCCCAATGATATCTTGGAGGGGAAGCCGCTCATCTCTTGCCACCGAGAGGTCAGTGGCGACGCCGCCTGGAGATCAGCGCCGCCCACCGCTCACTGTCATTCCGCCGGGAGATCAGTGGCGGGCGCCGCTGACCTCCCAGTGGAAGGACATGAGCATCAGCCAGCTTTAAATCTCTCACCAATACCACGCTGCTCAGCTGATTGGTTGCGCGCTACCTGGTGCACGACCAATCAGCTTAGTGGTGTCAAATGACGCAAAACATACAATACACAAATGCGGAGGGAGGGATGACATAGAACAGATATGTTGGAAAGTGCAAACGGTGTGACACATGTACACTGCTCCTGTCAGCACCACTAAGAATACACAGATGTTCATTTAATTGCATTCCCGATGCGATAGCATCGAGTTTATTTTCAGTTATATATTTGGAGTAGATAAAATCATTTCATTTATATTGTGTTCATGATATGGATTGTGACTTTCTTTTTTGCAAAGTTTGTACCTGATGAGAGCTGTGGTTCCCAGACAAAATGTATTGCATATTTTATCCAAATGCTTATTATTAATAAAAACATGAGAATTCCTACGGTGTTTTTTTTTATCTTTGAAGCCACACAGAATCCTGTTTTAATTATCATATTCCAGTGGACCTATTCTGCTTTGATTGCATCGTAAAGACAATCAGGACACTTACCAGGAGAATACTGATGTTTGATCATTGGGCTTGAGGCTTAAAATTTTTTGCTCTATGCTAACTACACATTTTTTAGATAGAGTTGTGTAGATACATCGCATAAAACATAAGATCTCACCTCTGAATCTATATTACATAATAATGTTTGACTCACTCACCAATGTTTTTTTTTTCCTTTGAGAGTCCTGTCTTATCTATATTTAGCAACATGACATTATTCACTGGAGGCTTGCCAAATAATCTTTATTAGAGAGTCAATTATGGAGGTTAACAGGGTAGAACCTAATTTTGTTAATCATGTTGAGCAACTCAAAAACCTCTTCCTTACCTATTTAACTTAATAGGTTATGCATGATCTCAGGAAGAATCAAAGCACCATGATGAGAATGTAATATCCAGGTAAATCTCTCAAGAAATAAAAGATTTATTGTCTCTTTTCAAATCATCCCAATTTTCCCTAAATAATCAGTTGTAAACCCTTCATGGCATTGCACAGGTGTGAAAAGCTAATGATCCTCTGATTAGGAGTAGGTTTAGGGTCCTTTTACATGCTGCAACTTTCCAGCAATCACGACCACGATCCGACCTGGCCGGGATCGCTGGTGCGTCACTACGTGGTCGCTGGTGAGATGTCAAACAGTCAGATCTCACCAGCGGCGCAGTAACTATACGGCGATCATTGGGAACCTGTCACTCTCGGGCGTAGTATTAAGATCGTTGGTCGTTGACCCTGTCAAACACAGCAATGCACGCTGCCCAGCGGGAGCCCGGTTACCAAAAAATGTTCCAGAACGATTTGTAACGATCAGCGATCTCACAGCGGGGGCCTGGTCACTGCTATGTGCCACACAGCAAGGATGCTGGCAAGGTCGCTGTTACGTCCCAAAACCTGTCACGTTACAGCGATATCGCTAGCGATATCGTCGTGTGTGAAGTACCCTTTAGTATAAATATATTTGTTGTGGGGCAAAATCGTGAAGATTTGGATTGAACAAATGCAGTAAATTAAAGAGGTTGTTTGTTGGAGAGGGCCAACACTCAGTATCCCCACCTATCAGCTGTTTTTACCTGTGATGGCAGCAAGATGGAAGCAGTGTACATACCTGAATACTGTGTATCATACATTGTTTACTGGCTGCTGCTGGGAACTGCAGATCAGCTCAAATTCACTAAATCTCTTCCTCCACAGGTTGATCGTGTCGGTGCTAGGAAATAAGGATATGAAAATAATATTTAAAAATAATGGACAACCATTTAGCCCAATAATGACCAGTGACATACATTTCAATCACAGGTTGCATCCATTTGAATTGCAGGTTGCAGGCTGCTTGCCGTATAACTTGGATATCAATCGTATCACAATGCATAGACTGGCTAGCAGCTCTCTGGACCTGAGCATGACATCTGCATAGAATTTCATGTTGTCATGTTCATGACAGGAGAGATGTGGGCTAGGCTGAGCACTGTGATGCAATCATCCTCTCAGTTATATGGCTGTATGACTGCGTCCTAGCAGGAAAATCTACAGCTCGCTCTGTTTGCTGCTGTTTAACTATTTACATGCCCCTACTAATCATTGAAAGCAGCATTTGAATAGCCAGTTTGTGGTGCTGCCCTGCTCAAGCTCCCTTAATTTCTGTGAGCAATTTGTTTGTTGTTAAGCCAAATATGTCATTTTAGTTTGCACTATTTTTAATTCTTTATATGGTAGTGTATTTTGCAGATAAGGGAACACACTTTTTTCGCTAGAATTGGGGGTGCGTCTTAAAATCTGGATATAGCTTATTGGGATGGTTGGTGGTGGCGGGGTTCACAGGAGGCAGGGCAACCGGGCAATGCTCAAGAGATGTTTGATGGAATTTACATCTGCACTAATTTCTGGCTTCCTAAGAACTCTCTATTACTTTAATTTCACACAAAACCCTTTAAAATTGCCTCAACAAAATTGTTGTCACTTTACCTAATAATGGGGGTAGGCAATTTAATTTCAGGCATAAAGTATTCTTTCAAACTCACCTGCAGCAAATAACAGGTTTGGGCTATTTGAAAATCGCTTCTGAAACCAGATAAAAAAGGAAGAAGTTGACTCAATCTTTCTGTGTATGTGTGTGCCATAATAAGCATGGTGAACAGACAGAGGAAAACTGTCAAAGGACTTAAGAACCAAAACTGATAAAAATGGCAAAAAAATCCATGGTTATAAGTCCATTTCCAGAGAGCTTAATGGTCTTTTTACATGGTGCACAACATAATGAAAAAATGAAAAAATACAACAGTGTAGCTAATATCCCTAGATGTGGATGACAGAGAAATATTGATGAAAGGTTACAGTGCAGCATAGTCCATATTGTTGATAAGCAGTGCTTTTCAAGCTCCAAAGAAATTCAAGCTGTTATGCAGACTCAGGGTGCATCAGTGTCAGTGCGAACTATCCGTCGACATTTTATTGATAGGAAACACTGGCAAGAGACCCAAGAGGACCCCACAGAAATATAAAAAAGCTTGAGAGCAATTTGCCAAAATGTAGCTAAGTAAACCAAAATCATTCTGGGAAATCTTCTTGTGTAGAGATGAGATCAAGATGGAGCTTTTTGGTCAAGCAAAACATTCTTGTCAAAGGGTCTCCCGTCCTTGGGAGACTTGTGACAGGTTTAGGATTTAAGTCTCACATTGTCTTGTGAAACTCTGGATTTTAAATATAGTTCCTTTCTTTTGGTTCAGCAAAGGTTACAAAATCGTTACTTGTTGATGGTTTCTGGGTCAGGTGAAATTTGTGACCACTCCTCTTCCCTTTAACTAGTCACATGCTCCATCCCTGATGCCAGTTATAGAATTATTTCCTTACTGACCACCATTGAAAGAGAAAGCTTGGTGTAGCTGTTGGAGTTCTGTTGCCTGCAGTCCTGGTGTCTGTAGTAATGCATCCTTTTTGTTTATTTTCCCTGTGTGTTTACCTTGCTCTGTGGGGTGATTCACGAGCCTTTGCATTAACCCTTTCCCTATTGTTAAAGCCTTCCTACCCTTTTCCATCTCTTGTTGTAATCAGATGTGTGAAGTCGGACTCAGCTTTGTGAAGTGTGAGTCAGACTCGGTGTCTATTTTAATGGAGTTGAAGTCAGTATGTGTTGAATATTATTATAAAGTATTATGTTCTATCCAAATAGCTTGATTATTGTATCATAATTATGATTCAAAAAGCTTGATATTCATATTGTACTAAAATAAATTTATCACACAAACATGTGCCATATATGAGGGAGTTGGAGTCATGGAGTAGGATTTGGAGTCGGAGTCAGTGAAAGTGAGTTTGAAGTTGGTAGTTTGGCTTACCGATACCACAGCCCTGGTTGTAACCAACATGTTACACCATATGTCTGTTTATATTTCCTTTCCCTGCAAGGAGATTTAATTAGTGATGTCAATCATTAGTGAGTAGTAACTCCCACAATTTGCATATTGTAAGAGCAAATACAGTATATGCAGGTATATGGTAATAAATTACAAACTATGTAATTTCAGATGGTACAGAATGGAAATATAGCATATACATTAATTTACATAGGAATAAATACACCAATGATAATAAAAATACTGTAGAAAAAATGTTTAAGTATATTGCAGGATTAAATCCTGGCTTACATTCAACTCATTATGTGATCTAGTGTTAAGTTTAAAGATCCAATAGGATTCGGGATTAAGAACTTTCCTTTTTATATCTCCATCTCTTATGGGCTTAAAAACTTTTTCTATCCCCATAAACCTTAAATTAGAAGTGTCTCTATTATGGCATGTCATAAATGCCTTGATAAAGCTGACACATTAACTGCGTTTACACTGACTGTGCTTGACAAATGCCTTCTAAAGCATTTTTTCAAGGGTGCTATTGTGCAGCCTACGTATTGCAATTTACATGCAATGCATTCGACCAAATAGATCACTCCAGGCATGTTGCAGTTAGTAAAGTTTTTAAGGGTGAATGTTTCTTTTGTGACATTAGAAGTCAAAGTTTTACTTTTACTGACTGCATGCAATGCACTGGCTATGACCGCAGCCGTGGACACCTGTGCATGACAGCCAAGTCCACTTATTATTGGTTTTATCACTTAACCCTGCTGTTGTTTTCGGTCAAAAACGACCGATTTTGAACTTTAATATTTTTTAAAATATTCAAGATGCAGTTCTTAAACTTGTGGTTGATTGACTTTTCCTCATTTGAGGGGTTCTTACTATGCGTATAGTTATATATTTTTTTTTATGTTTACTTTTTGCTCCACAATTTTTTATACACTTGTACTCTTCGGTCAAAAATGACCGATAGCCTTTTATAGTGATCTCCAGCCATTTTATGAGTAAAATCTATCATTTCATTTTGGACTATATATTACATCTACTACTATTTATCACTTTATTTAGGTCCTTTTGTTCCATGCAGATTTACACATACATACATTTTCTCATTACAATACTGCTGATGGAGTACCTTCCAGTATAGTTATGTGCCAATTATTTTTACCCTGCTGTTCCTGTAAAATAGTTCAATTCAGTTCTGCATTCGTGCTATGGAAGGAAATAGACCCAAATTGGAACAAAAATAAACTATATAAGGGCCCTTTCACATCTGCGTTTTTCGTAATTCGCGGCAGATGCGGTGAAAAAAACACATCTGCCGCGTTTACCGCATAACCGTTCCACTTGCGGCGCGGTTGCGGTTTTTTCTATGCAAAGTATAGGCATACTTGCGGCAGGTGCGGCAAGTGCGGTTTTGCACTTGCGGCAGGTGCGGCCGCGAAAAAAAACGCGGCTTACTGCGGTTTTTTTCGCGGCCGCACCTGCCGCAAGTGCAAAACCGCACTTGCCGCACCTGCCGCAAGTATGCCTATACTTTGCATAGAAAAAACCGCAACCGCGCCGCAAGTGGAACGGTTATGCGGTAAACGCGGCAGATGCGGTTTTTTCACCGCATCTGCACCGAATTACGAAAAACGCAGATGTGAAAGCACCCTAAGAGAAGACTTTTTATAGAGGAGTTGGGAAAATCACTGGTTAGCCCATATATTGAAGAACGAAAGGGAATGCCCAGAGCTGATGGAGCGGCAGCCATTGTCCACAGGATCTAACAGCAAGATAAAGTGAAGAAAGTGAACCAACAGCTTACACCAGCACTGCTACAATACCCACGGACGCCACCAGCAACGCAACCAGCCTAAAACAGAAACGATGCGACTTCTGTCCAACATCAAGCAATCACAAATCAAATGTGATATGTTACTGATGTGAAAAATATTTAATCATAAGACGTGTCAATTATACCTGTGACAATTGCAAACAGTAAATTTTGCATCGTGTGACTTTTTTATCATTTTACATAAAAAAACTGAACTGTTAATTTTTTTTTTTTGAAAAATAATATAATTAAATTTAGTTTATTGTTATTAGTTATAGTTTACAGTTGGATGAATAATTATTTTTGTATGTACAAATATGCAATATACATAAATATTCCAATAAAGCCATGTTAAATGTTTTGACACAAAAAAAAATAAAAAGTAAGTTTTTCTTTCCATTTTTCATTTGTTTATAAACAACCAGGTTCACATACAATATAATACTGCAAAAAGTATTCAATTAAAACACTTAAATTAGCTAAAAATCAAGACTTTATTAGGTCCGGTCAAAAATGACCGGAAGATAACAAGTGTATAGTGGTAACCAGGAGAATAGCAGGGTTAATAGGAGGTTTGGGCTGTTGGATCACTTGAGCTTGTGAGTTCTCGTCTTTTCTGTGCTATGTGGATCAGGTGTCCACTGTCCTCATCAGTATGGAGACTTTGAGCTGGGTGCTTGGAGACACTAAATAAGTTGAGGCTTGTTGTGCCCGGTAAAAAAAAAAAGAAACATTGTAAATACAGTTATTGTGTCAGCTGTATCAAGGCATTTTAGAACATGCCATAATAGAGACACTTGTAATTTAAGAAACTTTTTTAAGCCCATAAGAGGTGGTGATATAAAAAAGGAAAGTTCTTAAGTGTGAATTCTACTGGATCTTTAAACTTGACACTAGATCACCTAATGCGTTAAATGTAAGAAAGGATTTAATTCTGCAATATAGTAAACATTTTTACTAAAGTATTTCTATTATCATTGGTGTATTTATTCCTATGTAAATTAATGTATATGCTATATTTCCATACTTTACCATTTGAAATTACATAGCTTTTCATTTCTTTCCATATCCCTGCATATATTTGCTCTTCTAATATGCAAATTCTTGGAGTTCCTACTTACTAATTAATGACACACTAACTCTAATTAACTATCTCTAACTCACGTAGCAGGAAAAGGAATTATATACACATTGGTTTTTAACATATGGAACCCATGACTAAGGCTTCCCATAGCTGAAATGCACAGGATTGCTGCTCCTAAGCCTAGCCCTTTAGCTGCAACATGCTGCACTGTATTTTAACATGTATACAATAAACTGTACATTTAAAAAAAATTCTACTGCCCGTAGTCACTGGAATAACTCCAAACCTTCTTCATAAACTGTATGACTTAGGTCAGACATTTTGCATATCCTTCCACAAGCTTCTCAGAATAGTTGGTAGGAATTTAGCTCCATTCCTCCTGACAGAACTGATGTAACTGAGTCATGTTTTTAGGTTGCATTGCTCGCACCTGCCTTTTCAGACTTGCCCATAAATTTTCAATAGAATTGAGAACGGGGCTTTGTAATGGCCACTCCAAAGCATTGACTTTGTTATCCTTAAGCCACTTTGTAACCATTTTGGCAGTATGTTTTGGGTCATTGTCCATTTAGAAGACCCTTTTCCACCCAAGCTTTAACTTCCTGACTGGTGTCTTGTGATGTTGCTTCAGTATTGCCACATTGTACAATCCTCATCCTCCTTTCCTCATGGTACAATCTATTTTGTGAAGTGCACCAGTTCCTCCTGGAGCAAACCAACCCCACAGCATGATGCTGCCACCCCCACGTTTCACAGTTAGTATGGTGTTCTTAGGCTTCCATGCTTCTCCTTTTTTCAACCAAATGTACCAATGGTCATTATGGCCAAACAGTTCAATTTTAGTTTAGTCAGACTACAGAAAATGTCTCAAAAAATTACGGTCCTTGTTTCTTTGCATTTGCTAAAATGTATCTGGCTTTTTTATGTTTCTTCTTCCTGGCAGAGTGGCCATTCAGACCATGTTGATACAGTAGTCGTTTCACTGTGGATAATGGCACAATCTTATGAATTTCCATCATCCTCTTCAAAAGGTGTTTGATTTTCTACTTTGGTTGATATGCACATGTCTGACAAAAGCACATTCATCAATGGGACACAGAACTCATCTCCTTCCTGAGCAATATGATGGCTGGACATTCCCATCTTGGTTGTATGTGCATACAATCATTTGTACAGATAAACAAGACACATTCAGGTATCTGGAAATTGCACCCACAGATGAACCAGACTTGTGCAAGTCCACAATTCTCTTCCTGATAACTTGGCTAATTTCTTTAGACTTTCCCATGATGCTACACAAAAAAGTGTGTCCCAGGTATCATTAAACTACATCCAGAGGTGTGTCTCTAATAATCTCAGATGTTGCCAATAAACCGATCAGAAGCTTCTAAACATTTGACATCATCATATGGGCTTTCCCAAAATGTTTAAATGCATAGTTATCTTAGTGTATGTAAACTTGTGACCTTGCAGAAGGTAATAAAAATGCCTTAAATAATTCTCTCTCATTATTCTACCATATGTGAAATAGTAATAATAGTAATTGTAATTGAATTTAAATCAGAAAGGCTTATTCTGATTTCTCATCAGACAGTGAGAAAAACACGCAAGTGTGTCTTTTTATATAGTGTATGTAAACTTCTGCTTTCAACTGTATGTTACAATTGTTTATTTCTACTGTACTTGCATATTTACTGACATGCAATAGAATAACAATGTTTGAACCTTTGATTTTCAGCCTCCATATCTCACCATTCACTATAGCTTTGAGCAAAAGAGTATCTTTATGTGATAGACAATCATATTGGGTATCCAATACATAAATTTGACTTGCAGCTATTAACCATGTAATTAATTATGTTGATTTTTGTTATGTCACTGCATTCTTACTGTTTTGCTTCTAAAAAAATGTAAATTTAAATTTCTATCTTGCTAGTATATTGTAAATACATACATGTCTAGTCAAATCTGATCCCAGGTCTCTCCCCAATGTTAATGCATCCTGCAAGGAACACGGAGGTGTAGGAGTGGTGAAGTGGGTCTACTGGACCACCAAAGTGGAGGCTGACCTTTAGACAGGAACAGGCAGGAGATGCTGGTAGTAATTAAGCAAAGGACTTTTAATGAGAGATCTTACCAGTACTGTAAGGAACGATGCACATGAATGAATTACAGATTATGAGAAGATTGCACGGACCTCAGGGCTGCGAGGTAACTGGGAGCCAGTCTAGGAGACGAGATGCTGGAGGTAGTGACGTGGCACTAGAGCCACTGGAATGGGCACAGTAGATATTGTAACCTCTAACAGGCTCGTGCAGGTGTAATAGGTTCCAAGGCAAAGTGGCGGATGCACTGCACGATGGACAGGTGGTGTAATGGTGAGATGGTCCACAGGTACATAAAGCAGGCTCTAGGATGAGACAAATAAAAGAAAAATATTTTTCAATATCCAGGAGTAAAACAGTAGGAATGCAGGGACATGACAAGAATTTGCATAACTAATCATATGCTAAATAGTTGCAAGTCAAATATATGTATGAGATAGCCAAGATGATCTCTTTAAAATGATGAGTTCAAAGCTGTGGTGGATTATCAGATGTGGAGCTTGCAACTCAAAAGTTCAAAATATTGTTACCCCTTTGCTCATCATTGTATCATAGCAAAATTGGTTTTAAAGAATAACTAAACTTTAATTTTTGTTATACCTATAGTCCCTTTGATTTTTTTTAGATCAGCGGTATTCAAGTTCTGAGACCTAATCTATCAAATGACTGCTGAGACTTATACAGCTACGGAGAAGGAAATGCACCATGCAGAGTATAGCTCTAATACAAAGATGTAGAATGAAGTTCAAATTAAATAGGGAGGGCCTAAAAAATATTGTAAACTGTTTTATTATCTCTCACCTTGCTTCCTTGCTGGGCCTCTCTTCTTTCTTCTATGACCACCTTTCTTTGCATTAATTCATACTTCATTTCACAGATTGTCAAATGAACCCCTCCTACGTCATCATTCTTGGTCTTTTTAGCCTTATCGATACAGAGGTCAAGTGAATAGGTATTAAGCAGCTTTGCCTGCAGTGGTGTGAAGTTTGTTAGGGGTTTCAAAGTCTCAAAAAAGAAGGAACGCAGCACACCAAGTTTATAAAAATCTCTGTTTATTTAGAAAACTTGAAAACATACTTGGGGAGGGTAAACGCTCTACTACACTGGACTCTGTGCAGCAGAGCGTTACCCTCCCCAAGCATGTTTTCAAGTTTTCTAAATAGACACAGATTTTATGGACCTGGAGTGCCGTTGACCTTCTTTTTTAAGACTTTGATTCTGCATTTCGACGAGCACCCGCTGAGGTCCTTAGTACATGAAGAGGAGCCGATATAAGGATCCAAGATGATTCTCTGCCCTTTGCTTTGAGTAATGCCAGAGTTTTTTTCTTATTATTTAGTTAGGAGTTTTCTAGTACTACTCTTTACTCTTGGATCAGCTTGAGCAAGGTGTCTGTCATCTCCACAGGCATCTCATTCATTTCCTTAGGATATATAATAATAACTTTGATAAACTATAAGAATAAATACGTACAGATGTGGCTAAACACAACACACAAAAAAGATATCACAACACAGAAGTTAATTTTACCCAATGAAGATACTGAATTTGCATTGTTAGTTGTCGAATTACACATTTCTGTGTCAATATATTGTTTTGCACTATGATATCTTTTTGATTTTAAGAATGGCTAAATCTGTATTAATATACTAGTGCATCTCAATGAATTAGAACAACGTCAAAATACAAAAAGTGAAGTGCATAAATATGTAGAGTCATTACAGAGTGATCTTATTCAAGTGTTTATTCCTGTAAATGTTGATGATTCTGGCCTACAGCCAATGAAAACCCAAAGGTCATTATCTCAGAAAATTGAAGTAAGAGGGATGAAGGGTTAAAAACCGCTCTGCCATATTCCACAAGACATCAAAGGGTGAATATAATATTGATTTATTAGTCAACGTGTTTCAGTGCTCTCAGAAACACTCTGAAACATGACAATATTACATTGATTTTTAATGATATTCTAATTCATCCAGATGGTCTAGTAAATAATAATAGGTAAAAATGAATAGCATGGTCATGAGCGTTTAAAGAAAATCTGTCAGCAAACTTATGTTATAAATTCTGAAGACAGTAGAAAATATATGCTGAAACACAGATTTGTTATTTATTAAGTTGTGTGCCGTTATTTGCAGTAAACGTTATATCACTAGGGTATTTTCAATTCTGTGACTACCTGTCTCATGCTAAGTCATCCAGCTAGGCCCTCCCTCTGATAAGCAGCTCACTGTGAATAGACAATGTATACAGAGAGCTGGGGTGTTGGTAGGGATATCTTTATGACCACTCTGTTTCTCAACTGTTGCACCCAATAAACTAAGTAATATATTGTAGGAATCGGTGTCTATTTTGCTATATTATGCTGCTCTCAGATCTCATATTAAACATTTAGTAATAGATTCCCATTAATTAACACCATCTCCTTTGAAATAATGCTTTGAACAGAAACATCTATCTGCTATTACCGGAATGACACTTTTGTTTGTTTCTTTTATTAATGTATAAAGCAATTTCTAAACACCACCTAAAAGTGGAAAGTCACCTACAAAGTTGCACTTGTAACATTGACTTTCATGATTTATTTTCAAGATGATAAAAGGTGTTGAAATCTCGAAAGGATGGTAATGAAATTCTTTTTTTCTGATATTCAAGAATCAAGAAGAGAGGAATAAGATGGATCCCACTCTTTCTGTCAGTTAGCAGAGCCTGTTATATAACACATAAAGCAAAGTTAAAAGAAAAAAAGATAAGACATGACATCCCGCTCTCTAATTTTATTTCTAACAGGAAAAGAAGTTTATTCAACTTTTGACATGCTCCTTGGTAAGGTAGTATATATTAATCAAAGAATCAGCAGGGACATGTTAAAATCATTTTTATAGAATAACAGTATAATGGGCTTAGAAAATACAGAATATACTTTTCTGTGAATAGCAAAAGACACCCAGTGAAGTCCAGCTATTCTATTATGTGAAGAGAAAGTTTGAACTACTAAATTAAAATATACCAAACGTACGAAACTTAAATGATAGATTCCACATGACAGCTATATAAAGTTAATAAAACTATTAAAGATCATATTCACCCACATACTCTATTTCTAAAGAGCAAGGTAAAATGGTGTCATACTTAATCAATGCCCTTAGTTTTGCTTCTACATAAAGAGTAACCTATTAAATATTGCCATTTAGTGTTCTCCTTTAAAACTGTTAAAGTAAAATATAGAAGGGAAGGCTCTGAATGAAATAGGGCTGTTTGCCAAATGTGTTAAAATAAGTTATTTGTAGTAAGTTAGCTAGTACATTGAAGCCTATAAAATTGAGGAGGATATGAAAATAATTTGCAGTGCATTGAAAATACTAGTGCAAAGCATGTACACATTTCCTATTTCAACTACTAATTAAAGTAATAGTGCTAGGTTGGCAAACGACACTCATTTATAAAAAATAAAAACCACTTACAAGCACTTTATTTGCGTTTGTTTTGCCTTCGTTTGTGATATACAGTATGTGGTGCGAGTTCTAGCATACAGCTAAACCTTCTCTGTATCCAAATAAACAGGGTCTGTAGTCTATTGTTTAATGTTCAATGGAAATTAATGATGCAATGTTTCAATGTGCGTGATTCCTCAATCAATTGTGTGACGTGGTAAAACTAAAAGAATACAAATAATACAAATCAGTACTAAGCATATAATAGAAAACCACAATAGTGAAAATACACAGCAAATAGAATACATGAGCAATGGATTCACATATTATAAACAGTGTTCAGTAGAGAGGTTTATTACACTAAAATGGAGGATCATAGAACACACATACATTCCCACAGACATTATCTCATGTGAAAAATGATTGCTGTACAGTCCTAACAACAGGCTTTAATGCAACAAACATACAGACAGGAGTATAACTCTCAGTAAATTAGCTTAGCAAGGATGTTGGGGTTCAGAATAGGAGAGCAGGATACAAGATAGTACACTTTCCTCTGTGAGATCAGTCTGGAACTGATCTAACATGGCTACTTCTTCATAGAGAGGCAGAGGGCGGTCTTACAAAACACTGTTTTCTTAAAGGGCAGGTACGGTGGCTCAAGTGCACTGCAGCCCTTGCAGCACTGAGGTCCCAAGGTCCTGGGTTCAATTCCCACCAAGGACAACATCTGCAAGGAGTTTGTATGTTCTCCCCGTGTTTGCGTGGGTTTCCTCCGGGCACTCCGGTTTCCTCTCACATTGCAAAGACATACTGATAGGATGTTTAGATTGTGAGTCTCAATAGGGACTGTATTACTGATGTATGTAAAGTGCTTTGGAATTAATAGCACTTTATAAATGAATAAATATTATATTATATTATTATTAAAGAGGAAAGGACCTCGATATGCAGGAATACTGCCAGATTTTGCTAAAAACATTTAAAGGGAACCTGTCACTTGCAGAACGCCTCCTAAGCTAGCAAAAACATGTCCCTGCAGCATCCATCACTAATCTCACACTCCTTTTGTCTCCTAAAAGCATCCTGTGAAAGTGCATAAAAATGTTTTAATACTTACTCATTAGTGATTATAATTAGCAGGGGCTATATTTTTTTAGCACTTTGGGCATGCTGTTTTGCAGCCTCGAGGATCCACCCTCTCTCTGTCTGTGCTGCTGTGATGTGCAGCTGAAGGCAGGACTAATGATTTGCATTCTGTGAGTGATAGAGAGGGGGGAAGGTAAAGCATGCACAAGCAGAGCACACAGACAGAGAGAGGGTGGAACCTGGAGCCTGCAAAACAGCCCGCCCTGGTGACTAAAGAATATAGCCCTGCTAATTATAATCACTAATGAGTAAGTATTAAAACGTTTTTATGCACTTTCACAGGATGCTTTTAGGAGACAAAAGGAGTGTGAGATTAGTGATGGGATGCTGCAGGGACTTGTTTTGCAAGCTTAGGAGGCGTTTTGGAGGTGACAGGATCCCTTTAAATGTCATAACAGGGTACCATGTCACATCTTACAGGTTGTTAAAAGTGTCAAAACTAGAGCTGCTTTCTCTTACTGAGCCTGCATGAGCAGAACATTGTCAATGAAAAACAAAGCATTTTATTTTCTAAAATCAAATGTGCTATTTGAAGCTGTTTTCTAAGAAGACAGGGAAGGCCTCTTCCTATGTTAAGCAAACAATGTTTATTGGTAAAACTTGGACAACCTCATCAGAATTTGAATGGGATAGGGCTGAAGTATGAGTTTTATCTTTAACAGATACTTCTCAAATGAAAGTATGTCACTGATGGTATTCATATAAGAGATCCAAGGAGTAAGCACTCCTGAAGGAACCTCTTAATCCTTTATATACAAGTATAATTAATATGCACTAATACACTCATTAGATTGGCCCGTTAAAATCTGAAAGGGAACCTGTTACACCCTTTGGGCATTCTAAACTGTGTCCACCTGCTTTAACATTCTGAAATTGGGGTTCTTGTAACCAATCTATGTGCCCAGACATCCCCCTCTTACATGAGAAATTAACTTTTATTGTCTCTCGCGCTACATCTTAAAAGGTGTAGGAGGTCTGCTCTCTGGGCCGGTGTATTTGGGTCCTCGCCACCCGCTGGCTGCAAAACCCGCCACTCTGTTTCAAAGGTGCTGCCCCTCCTGTGGATGGCTGCTGATTGACAGTCATACTCGTGCCTGCGCAGTGGAGTGGGTCACCATGCTCCTCCATTGAAGATACACAGTGCCCAAAGTCTTGCGAGACTTCACAAATATTGTGAGACTTCGGGCACTGTGTATCTTCAATGGAGGAGAACAGTGACCCACTCCACTGCGCAGGTGTGAGTTTGCCTGTCAATCAACAGCTATCCACAGGAGGACCTTTGAAACAGTGGGGCGGGATTTGCAGGCAGGGGGTGGTGAGGACCCAAATACACCAGAGCAGAGAGCAGACCTCCCAGACATTTTAAGATACAGCATGGGAGACAATGAAAGTTCATTTCTCAGGTATGAGGGGGATGTCTGGGCACATAGAGGCCTATGCGCCAGCACAAGGGAGTTATGTATGTGCCAGCACAAGAGGGCTATGTATGTGCCAGCACAAGGTGGCTAAGTATGTGCCAGCACAAGGGGGCTAAGTATGTGCCAGCACAATGGGGCTATGTATGTGCCAGCATAAGAGGGCCATATGCAGGATGGAGGAGCCATGTACCAGGATAAGGGGGCTATATCCAGGATAAGGGGTCATATCTAGGATTGAGGCTGGGTCCAGAAATACGGCGAAGCCTACGTCAAATTTCTTTTGACAAATCCATAAAACAATGTAAATAAAAGGGACTGCATCTTTATTAACCCCTGGACCATGGGCGAGGGGTTAATAAAGAGGCAGTCCCTTTTTTAGGATTGGTTTATTGATTTTTCAGAAAAAAAATGACGTAGGCTTCGCCGTATTTCTGGAACCAGCCAGATCTAGCAGGCAGCGACGGGCTGCCCCCAACCCCCAGGTGCCTATTTGTACCTGGCCAGACACAAGAATATAGGCGAGCCCTCTTTTTATATTATTTCATGAATTTCATGAAATAATAAAAAAAAATGCGTGGGGCTCCGCGCAATTTCTATGTCTAGCCAGGTACAGCTAAGCAGCTGGCGGCTGGAATCCGCAGCGCAGGGAGGCCCAAGCTTTCTGGGCATCCCCCGCTGCAAATTGCAGCCCGCAGCCGCCCCAGAAGATGGCGCGTTCATTGAAGCGCCATCCTCTGGCGCTGAACCCCGCTCTTCCAGCGGCCCTGGTGGCAGTGGCACGCTGAGTAATAAAGGGGTTAATACCAGCTTTGTTATACAAGCTGGTATTAAGCCCGAGATTCTTAATGTCAGGCCAGGTTTGACCCAGCCACTAAGAATCTCCAATAAAGGGTTAAAAAAAACACCACACAGAGAAAATTTTTTATTATAAATAAAAAAAAAAAGCCATTAGGGACTCCATCTTTAATTAAAAAAATCCTCTTCCGTCCGACGTAGTCCAAAACGTGATGTCCTCTCTAGATATAGATGTCTATGCACAGGGAATGAGCAGACTGAGAACAATCTCAGCTCTGCTACATCAGGCAGCAGGCGGGCTCTAGGACCCTGGAGCTGCACAGAGCAGACAGCTCTTACTCTGCGAGTTTCCCTGCTATCACTGGCACAGTAGCGAGTCCAATGCAAGTCAATGGCAATCCTAGTTTTGTCAGAATCTCTGACAAAACTAGGATTGCCATTGATTTGCATTGGACTCGTTACTGTGTGAGTAAACGCTGGGAAACTCGCAGAGTACCGAGTCCTGCGAGTCCTATACTACTCGCAGAGTAACGAGTCCTAGCGAGTAGATTCGTCCATCCCTAGTCCTGATGGATAAGTGTATCCGGTTGTCCACTGAAAGTGTAGCTCACCAAACCTTTATCAAGATAAACAAGTCATGGATCTCCAAGGACTTTTCCGCCCCAGTGGCAGACTTGGCAGAGTAGGCGATGTTGTATTTTACAGCATGCTGAATTCATCTCGCCATTATACAATTTTTATTCTGGGTCAATTAATTCCATTTCGTTGGTATCTGGCCCCAATCTTTTGAAATGTGAAGACTCTTCTGGGGGTCTCCTTTTTGCCTGTTTCCTGAATTTAGCAGGGCTCTGTGAGTACGATGCCTACACATGTTACTCATGCCACGGTTACTAATGAATGCTTAACCTTGAAATGCTTGACTAGGCCCTGTTACAAGCCCTGTGCCATACATGGAGGATGTGCCATTCTACCATTTTTTTTCTGGGTCCATTCATGCCACTTTAGTGGTATCTGGTCGTAAATTGTTGGGGGTCTCCTTCTCGTCTGTTTCCTGAATTTAGCTTAGCGCTGTGAGAATTATGCCTACATTTGTCAGTCATCCCCCTATTACTAATGAATGTTTGACCTTGAAATGCCAGGCCATGCCTGTGCCATGCATGCAGGCTGTGCCATTATTCAATTTTTATTCTGGGTCAATCAGTGTCACTTTGGTGGTATCTGGCCACATTTTTTTGAAATGTGGAGACTCTTCTTGGGGTGCCTTAGGTGTGTGTTTTGTGAATTTAGCAGGGCTTTCTGAATACCATGCCTACACATGTTACTCATCTCCCTGTTCCTGATCAATGTTGAAGCTTGAAATACAGGCCAGCCTAATGCATCCCTAATGCACAATGATGAAAATGTTAACTCTGGGGAATGGATGGCAGTTTTCCTGGCATTTGTCCCTGTTTTGAGCTGTGTTTGGCATATTTTGTGCCCCTTTGAAGGTGTATTCTAGGCCCTTAATTTTGCCTTCCATTAATTTAAATGGGGTTCAGAATTTCAGTGAAGTGTTTTCTGATCTATTCGGTGAACATATGCCCATTCAGCAAAATGAATCAAACCTGAACTAATAATAATAATAATGATAATTTTTATTTATATAGCGCCAACATATTCCGCAGCGCTTCACATTCACAATACAAAGCTCACATTTAAACAATCATGAGAAACAATTAGAAAATACAATACAACGCCAAAAACAATACAATACAAAGCATAACATAATACAGTAATTGGAGCAAAAAATGGCAACCCTGCTCATAAGAGTTTACAATCTAACAATGAGGTGGGGGTGACAAGGTATAGGTCAGTGATGGGCAACCTTTTGAGCTTGGTGTGTCAAAATTCGCCAAACACCCGCGCATAAATTGGGAGGTGTGTCACCTTGAGAAAAAAAAACCTAATTTTACGATATTTATAGTTTAATTAACAAATATGTTTAATATTTAACTTACCTGCTTAGTGACTTCTTTGTTAATCTGTCAGTTGGTTTCTTTTGTTGGTCTTGCTGTTATTTAACTTGTGTGGGGTGCCATGAGCTAAGTCAGATAAGTGGGGGGAAGGGGGAATTCTTCCAGTGATGGCGAACCTGTGGCAGTCCAGCAACAGCTGGACTGCCACAGGTTCGCCATCACTGATTTAGTGACTTTTTTGTTGCTGAATTTCTGCTTACTACCGTTTCACTACATAGAACGCAAAATGATCTGCCATTTTTTTCTATAATGCCATACATCTCAGTCCATGTCTCTTGAAAGGGTCGGCTACTGCTACTACCACTTCCTTTACTCAACCTTGTTTTTTTTGGCTTCTCCATCAGAGGGGCAGTGACAGAAGATTTATAGATAGCCCTGCAGGCAATTAGGGGTTAACTGTCTTTTAGGAAAGGGCAGAAATAGGGATTAATAGGGTGCACAACAATAATATAGTGGTGAAATGGAGTCTGTACTATGCTGCAAGATGGCGTTCCTTATGTAAATTAATGGCGGGAAACGGCACCCATAGCACAGGCCTCTTCCAGCCTCCCCCTCACTTATCTCAGTAATGGCCAATCACACATTCATGACACCCCAGATTCTGCCCAGAACCTTTCACTGGAGGATGGTTGCTGTAGTAATCACTGGACCTCCAGACAGACCTCCAGACAGCGATCACAGGGCCTCAGATGTGCGTCCCCCACAGCGTTCCGCTGCTCCCTGCTGCGCCAGCCAACCAGCAAGTTCCGCCTACCGGAAGTCCCAGGACTAGACGCTCTGTGCCGGAGCTCTGCTGTTCTGGCCTACAGACCTCCAGCACAAATTTTTTTTCCTCAGCTACTGCACCTGGCCCTGTAATCGCAGATGTCTCGGAAAGCGCTCGCATTGCCGTGTCGGAAGCCCGACTTGCAACAGTTTTTTGCTGCCGTGTCTGTGGTTTTTATCCAAATAGCGAGTCTAGCGAGTGAGAAAAAGTAAACTCTGACAAAACTAGGATCGCAGAGTACTGAATCCTACTTGTAGTTTCTCCGGCGGCCGCGTGTCACTGAAAATGGCTACGCGTGTCAGTGCTGACACGCGTGTCATAGGTTCGCCATCACTGGTATAGGTGCTCATTTGCAATGAAAGTATAGTCAACTTGAAGAGATGGGGAACAGATAGGAGCAGAATAAGTGGCCGCAACCCGTTATATGTGATCCACTTGAGGCGGAGCGGATAGGCTATGTCTAGATGACTGACTAGGGATCATGATAGGCCGTCCTAAAGAGATGTGTTTTTAGGGATCGCCTAAAACTATTTAAGTTGTGGATACCTCTAATTTTTTTGGGTAGAGCGTTCCAAAGAATTGGTGAGGCTCGGGAGAATTCTTTGAGCCGGGAGTGGGAGGTTCGGATTAATGCAGAAGTGAGTCTAAAGTCACTTCCAGAGCGAAGAGAACGGCTGGGGTGATAGACAGAGATGAGGGAGGAGATGTATGGGGGTGCTGCACTGTGAAGAGCTTTGTGGGTGAGAACAAGCAGTTTGAAATGGATCCTGTAGTATATAGGCAGCCAGTGCAATGAGTGGCATAGAGCAGAAGCGTCTGAGTAATGATTAGCTAGATAGGTAATCCTGGCTGCTGCATTAAGGATGAACTGGAGAGGGGACAGTCTAGTGCCAGGGAGGCCAACTAAGAGAGAGTTACAATAGTCAAGGTGGGAGTGAATCAGGGCCACAGTGAGGGTTTTTGTAGTTTTCAAGGTGAGAAAGGGGCGAATTCTGGAGATGTTCTTCAGGTGCAAGCGGCAAGAGCGGGCGAGAGCTTGTATATATGGAGTGAAGGAAAGATCAGAGTCAAACATAACACCCAGACAGCGAGCCTGCTGACTCGTCACTATTGTGGTGCCGCACACTGAGAGAGAGATGTCATATTTAGGGAGGTTAGTGGAGGGCGGGACCAGGAGTAGTTCAGTTTTAGAAAGATTAAGTTTCAGGTAGAGAGCGGACATGATATTGGAAACTGCGGTTAGACAGTCATTGGTGTTCTTTATTAGAGCGGGAGTAAGGTCAGGGGAAGAAGTGTATAGTTGTGTGTCATCAGCATAAAGATGGTACTGGAAATAAAATATGCTGATGGTCTGTCCAATCGGGGCTGTGTAGAGTGAGAAGAGAAGAGGTCCAAGGACTGAACCCTGAGGGACTCCAATAGTGAGAGGAAGAGGGGAGGAAGTGGGGCAGGCAAATGATACACTGAAAGAGCGGTCAGAGAGATATGAAGAGAACCAGGAGAGAGCCGTGTCCTTGATGCCGATGGAGTGCAGCATAGTGAGTAGGAGATGGTGGTCAACAGTGTCAAAGGCTGCAGAGAGATCAAGAAGGATAAGCAGAGAGTGGTGACCATTACGTTTTGCCGTCAGAAGGTCATTGGTCACCTTGGTGAGAGCAGTTTCTGTAGAATGTAGGGGGCGGAAACCAGACTGTAATGGGTCTAGAAGAGAGTGAGTGGAGAGGTAATGAGTGAGGCGGAAGTAGACCAGGCGCTCCAGGAGTTTAGAGATGAAGGGGAGATTGGAAACTGGTCTGTAGTTGTTTGTGCAGGAAGGGTCGAGAGAAGATTTCTTTAATAAAGGAGTGATGATAGAGTGTTTAAAGGAGGAGGGGAAGACGCCAGAAGAGAGGGAGAGATTGAAGATTTTGGTTAAGTGAGTGGTGACCACCGGAGAGAGAGACTGGAGTAGGTGTGAGGGGATGGGGTCAGCAGTGCATGTGGTGGGACGAGAGGAAGAGAGGAGCCTGGAGACTTCATCTTTTGTAACCGGGTCAAAAGTGGACAGTGAGCTGGAGGAAATGTGGGGAGAGGCAGAGGTAATAGCAGTTTGAGGTTGGGAGTTGATTTCCTGACGGATGTTTTCTATTTTCTCTGTGAAGTGGGAAGCCAGGTCATCAGCACAGAGGTCAGTGATGGGGGCCTGCACTTTAGGACTGAGGAGAGAGTGAAAGGTGTTAAAGAGTTTTTTGGGTTGTTGGATAGTGAGGAGATCAAAGTGGTGAAGTAGGTCTGTTTGGCAAGGTGAAGGGCAGAATTGTAAGTTCTCAGCATAAATCTGTAGTGAATGAAGTTTTCTGGAGTGCGACTTTTCCTCCATAGACGTTCAGCACTCCTAGAGCATCGCTGGAGGAATCGAGTTTGTGATGTGAGCCAGGGCTGTTTTGCTCTGTGTTTGGAGGTTTTGAGGGTGAGGGGCGCTACTTGGTCCAGGGTCCTTCTGAGAGAGTCATTTAAGTAATTGACTGCCAGATCGGGACAGGAAAATGAGGAGATTGGGGACAGTGATGAGTGCAGAGAGTCTGAGAATGTGTGAGGGTTTATGGCCTGTAGATTTCTGAATGTGTGATATGTAGGAATGTGCTGGGGTGAGCGAGGGTTAATGAGTGTGAAGGAGAGAATGTTGTGGTCAGAGAGGGGAAGTTCTGAATTATCTAAGGAGGAGGTTGAGCAGAGCCGGACAAAGATCAGGTCAAGGGTGTTACCATCCTTGTGTGTCATCGAGGTTGAGAGCTGTGAGAGGCCAAGAGATGAAGTTAGAGATAGGAGCTGAAATGCAGATGAGGAGATGGGGCTGTTTGTGGGGATGTTGAAGTCTCCCAGAATAATGGTTGGTAATTCTGAGCTCATCTCTATACACTATCACCCACACAACAGTATTACCTCCAGAATTAGAAAACTCAGTGATGAAAACCATGGACAAGTGTGTCCAGGCTGTGACATGACGTTGTTAGGCAAAAGTTAACCTGCTGGGACTTGATTTACGGAAAAACTCATCAACATACTTAAGAGCATTTTGCCACCAAAAGAACCTGGAGAGAGATCTCCAAGTGCAGAGAAACCCGGATGCCCAACCAAAACAGAATCATGCACTTCATTCAAAAGATCTGTGCATAAAGAAGATGGTACATAACGCTTATTCAGGGACAAGCCCTATGGCGCACTATCCTGAGCATCATAAATGCACTGGCTGAGATCTATCCTTGAGCTTCCTCCACTAGAATCTTGATATGGATAGGAGTTTCATCCCTTAAAGGGAACCGGTCACCTGAATCTAAGTCCCTACACTATCACTAGCTGTCCCTACAGCTTCCTAGCTGCTCCCTATCTATTCCTTTCTCATCTAAAGTGTCCCTATTAAACATGTGAAAATAAGTTTAAACTTACTGCAGTCCCTGAGGTAGAGGGACTGGGAAGGCGTGGCCATGCTCCATTCACCACTCCTCCGTGGTGTAGTGCATGCCCCGCTGGGCGGCATTATTGTTTGTCCTCTCTGCCCCCACCATTTGGAATCTCCCGCCCTCTGTGTCATTCTATGCACTGGCCGGACGTCACATCCGGCGCGGTGCATTATGGGGCCGGTCATGTGATCGGCCCCAGTGCATTATGGGGCCGATCACGTGATCGGCCCCAGTGCATTATGGGCTTGATCACGTGATCGGCCTGGCTTCAATAAGCGCATTGCGCATGCACGGAGCCGGGCCAATCACGTGATCAAGCCCATAATGCACTGTGGCCGATCACGTGATCGGCCCCATAATGCACTGGGGCAGATCACGTGACCGGTCCCATAATGCACTGCGCCGGATGTGACGTCCGGCCGGTGCATAGAATGACACAGAGGGCGGGAGATTTCAAATGGTGGGGGCAGAGAGGACACAGAATAATGCCACCCAGCGGGGCGTGCACTACACCACGGAGGAGTGGTGAATGGAGCATGGCCACGCCTACCCAGTCCCCCAACCACGGGGACTGCAGTAAGTTTAAACATATTTTTTACATGTTTAATAGGGCCACTTTAGATGAGAAAGGGATAGATAGGGAGCAGCTAGGAAGGTGTAGGGACAGCTAGTGATAGTGTAGGGACTTAGATTCAGGTAACAGGATCCCTTTAAGGCTACATTCAGACTGTGTTATTTTTCTCTTCTGTTCTGCTGCGTTTTTAGCTGCATAACAGGAGGTGTCCAAAAAAACACCCCCAAAAAACAAATCGTTTTTTGAATGCGTTTTTTTAACCATTTTTGATTGCTGCGTAATTTTTCCCCATTTTGAAGGGCTCCAATGGGAAAAACGCAGGAGAAAAACACAACAGAAATTGACATGTCATTTTCAAGAACAGAGCTCTCCTGAAGTGAAAAACAGATCACTTTAAAATAGCACAGTCTGAATGGCAAAAATGAAAACCCATAAACTTTGCTGGGGTGTCATTTGAATGATCCGTTTTCTGCTGTGCAGTGCAAAAATCGGATCAAAAAATGCACAATCTGAATGTATTATTAAAAAACTCCAACTAGTACACATACACATGTTGGGTATATACAATAATACCATTCACTTTGATATATGGTTCCCAATCTTGTACTTGGACACACAATATTCGTTGGTCGCTATTCCCATAACAACATTAACAACAAAAACTTTTGCGACAAAACTCCTGAATACTTTTTTTTACAATTCAAAGAATTTGTGATTCCAATCATTTTCAGGAAGAAACTGAGTATTATCTGACAGAATTGCAGGAGTGTTAATACTTTTGGCCACAACTGTAGATACACTGCGAAAGTTAAAGGACTACTCGCTCCTCCCGAGTAATCACAAGAAACTCAGGGAGCAGCGAGTAGCCCGAATATCGTTACTATTCGGCGAGTACCAAATAGTAACGATTATACTCGCTCATCCCTAGTGAGGAGACATTTCTTTTTTTGTCTTTCAGTCTGAAACTCTACCTCCTAAATCTGTAGCCCATTTATCTAATAGAGGTAGATAGCAAAGGCTAATGTAAGCAAAAAGTATCTGGTGTGAGATATACATTTAAAGGGAGGGGTTGGACTCAATAAAATTTGTTCCAGGTCCGCCCTTGCTGTGGGTAAGTAGAAAAGGGAGGCTTGTACAGCAGGTTGGACATCTTGGGAAAAGCCAAAGGTGAGACATAATAGAAAGCAATTAAAGGTCATTTTCTAATGAGACCCAAAATGTTGTATTATCATGATGGAATCAGTGGATGAATCTAGTAAGCATAATAGTTCAATAATAAAGCTGTTAATTGGGAAAACACATCTTTACTGGATTTAGGTTTAATTAGAATGTTTTTAGACATATGTGGCCTACTTCTCTGCAAAACAAAGCACACAAATGTTAAAGATGTTTACATTAAATTAGAAATAGGAAACGTTGACAAGGTTGTCTGTAACAAATATAGGAACCAAGGTAAAATGTCCATTTTAGTCATGTTAATCTTTTCAAAACTAGGACAAATGTGTTTTTTAAAGAGAGAATCAAGGTCCCTTGTCATTTTAGTATGTAGTGACAAGAAGTTAAGTTAAAACAAAAATCCTAGATCTGCTGAAATGTGAAATCCCAGGTACTTTATTGCCTCTGGCTGCCACTAAAAAGAAAATTTCAACATGTTCACCTCTGTAGTAAATAATGAAACCGTCAAGATCTCTGTTTATGAATAATTGACTTTACAATTGCTAAGGTGGCCAAATCATTCAAATTTGTTTACAATATTGGGAAATGCTAATGGTATAATTAAATAAGAAACATATTTAAGAACATATGCATACAAAGCGCCCTGGTGTTAGTAACCTCTCACACTTAAGACCTTGATATTTGGGTGAGATCCCCCTGTTACTGGCAGATGCTTTATAATCAGAGCATAAAGTAAAGGGGATAGTGGGCACCTCTGCTGTGTCCCATTTCTGACTTGAAATCAGTTAGAAAAATCGCATTAACATGAACCCTTGCAGTTGATTGAGATAAAAAAAGGAAAACAACTTGTCTCAAATAGACTCACCCAACCCTATCCTCTGAAGGGAAGCCCCTGTGCAACCTGTTAAATGCCTTTTTAACATCTACAGACAAGAGGCATAGAGGGGTTCCCAGTTATGAACATGTATGCTCCAACAG
This sequence comes from Allobates femoralis, assembly GCA_033576535.1. NCBI lineage: Eukaryota > Metazoa > Chordata > Amphibia > Anura > Aromobatidae > Allobates > Allobates femoralis. Next base: position 448,925,574 of record JARQOC010000003.1, read on the forward strand.
GGTTAAAAGCCTACCAGCCTGTAGCTTCACCCATACCCTACTGGTTCCTGTACAGACTAGAATTACCCAACTGCACATGTATGAACCACAGCTTGGACCTGATTTGCTAAATGGCTATCAAGCTGTTTTTTGTTCCTAATGAGGAGGCACATAGGAAGTTACTACAAACAATTAACTAGAATAAGAAAAACGTGCAGGGGTAGACAGTAACCCAAGAAGGGCAAGCATAAAACTCATGCACAAATGGAAAAAAATAATGCAAGCAAAGAAATGCCTGCTAACAACCTTACAGAGAACATAAAAAAGTTGTAGAAAAGTCAAGTGAGAAAATAGAGAGAAATAACCACAATAGTCTCAACCTACAAGGCACAATATTTGTAGCAGCTCTGAAACTCTTTAGCAGTTATCCATTTAGAAAACATAGCCTGGAGAGAAGGTTGGTTCAAGGTAGGTACAATCAGCCTCCATGTGACGGGATAGGGGCAAAATAGGAAAGTGAGAACACCTGACAAGGAGCAAAGCTAAGGAGAAAAGTAATTTGCATTTGGACAGACACCGACCGGGCTATGGCTCAGCAAGGAAGGAAACTGATTATGGAGCAAGAAGCCACTGAAATGAGCCCCAAGACTGAGGCATGACACCCCCAAAGACTTTGCATAAGACAACAAACTCAGGGCTCGAATGGTCTTGTCCTTTGATTAAGGTATTGCTTTGATAAATTGCATTAAAGGCCCTTGTAAGGAATGGGTTAGTCAAGCATAAAGAGACTTAAGGAATCTTTGAGTCTGTCATGCATGAACTGTCCGGCAGAAGACACAGAAGTGATATAGGTTAATGCCTGACAGAAATGGATTGCTCTCTCTAGTGAGAAGTCACATTTCATTGAATGTCCATAAATAAACTTTCTGCCTTCTGTTTCTATAAGGAATGTGATTTTGTAATATCATTTTTTAGCTTTAGCTATGAAGCTGCATCTAGAGAGACTATGCACTTACAAGTGTTCTCTAAAGCGTGGGGGGAACTAAGAAGATTTACTAACTTGTGAGCCCCATCCATTTTCAACCAAGAGCCAAGCTTTAAGAAAACCGTCAGCAAAAAATATATGACTTTACATATAATGGGTATGAAAGAATGGAATGGTTTGGGCAGGATACACCTCAATATTGTGAATTTTTGACTACTTGTCCAATGATTTTCATTCTTATAGTATACTGTGTTGTCCAGAATTTTTGGTTACATCACATTTCGCTCACTGATTGAAATGATATAAGTAATCCTATAAAGTACAATATTTGTCAGCAAAGGTATTACTACTTAAATTTAACTTTTATTGGTTTCTTTTAAAACAATGGGAACGATCAGTCCCAACCTGCACAGTAGAACACTTGATAGAAAGGGGAAAGAAGAAAAATCACCCTGTTCTTTCCCTGGCTTGCCGTGCCTGACAATGGGGTTTTCAACACCTAAAACCCCCTATATGATGTGCCCGTACCACGATGGCTCACCCTGCTGGCCCTTATTTATGACCGGGAAGGGTTAGATTTTTATGGGAGAGATGTCAACAATGTAATGTATTAGGTCTGCGGACCAATGCTCTATGTTAATGGGTTTCACTGTCTACCTGGTATATGTAGTATTAGCACTCATTATACCCATCTCTTTCCATACAGGTTTCCCACCATACAATAATATATACTCCAATTCCTTGTACAGGATTGTATCCCAGTTCCAGGATAAAGTACTACTTATACTATACTTATATTACTATAAGTAATACTTTATCCTGGACCTGGGATACAATCCTGCACAAGGAATTGGAGTATATATTATTGTATGGTGGGAAACCTGTATGGAAAGAGATGGTTATAATGAGTGCTAATACTACATATACCAGGTAGACAGTGGAACCCATTAACATAGAGCAGGGGTCGGCGGACCTACTATATTGCATTGTTGACATCTCTCCCATAAAACTACAAGAGAGTTGAAGGGAATACCGCCATATTTTTGTACTGACAATTCCTATAGTGGTCCCCTTCTTTATCACCACTGAGTTCAAGGGATAGACCCGGACTCCCAGGGATCAACCATAGTTTTTTCTAGGATTTACCAAGTGTATTAGAACACGGGGAAGTCCTAAAAATCAGTCTATCTAACCCTTCCCGATTATAAATAAGGGCCAGCAGGGCGAGCCATCGTGGTACGCTGACACCATGTAGGGGTTTTTTAGGTGTTGAAAACCCCGTTGTCAGGCAGGGCAAGCCAGGGAAGGAACAGGGTGATCGTTCCTCTTTCCCCTTTTTATCAAGTGTTCTACTGTATAGGTTGGGACTGATCGTTCCCATTGTTATTAAAGAAACCAATAAAAGTTACATTTTAATAGTAATACCTTTGCTGGAATATATTGCATCACATTTCCCATATTTTGCTATCTTTTTTTTTAATCTGGATGTATGAATGATTAATAAATATTACCATTCTCTATACTAAAATGTAACTGACTCTGTTGTCACAGGTTTCCTAAACAAACTACCTGCTAAAGCATAAAGTAAGGCTATAAATATAGCTTTATAACTTACAAGTACAAGACACTCAAACGTTTATCATGAATATCAATTTCTTAAACCTCTTGTTATCAACAATCTCCAGGAAGTTACTGCATATTAAATATTAAGGTAAACATGATCTTCTTTATTGTATTTTGTTTATTTTCTTTATTGTTCATGTTTTATACTTAATAAACATTACATCCTTTATTCAGTTTTATATGGTTGTGAGAATACATAATAAGTGTAGCTTTTTTGTATTTTTTATTTTTATTTGCAATATATGGGCAATAAAATATATTTTAGCTTAATTATTCATATTAGTAATTTTACAATTTTTTTCAGATTTTTAGAAAAAAAAAGTAACAACTTTATTAATTTTGTTTTTCTTGTTCATTGTGTACTTTTTAATATTCTAATGCGTGATGAACTGTGCCACTATGACTTAGTGTTCTCTTATTTCAGGACAATTTTACCGACAGTTATAATGTGTTCTATAGGTCAGTACAGTCATATGAAGAAGTTTGGGCACCCCTCTTAATCTTACTCTTTTTTTTTGTTTAAAATTGGTTTTATGCAACAGCTATTTCAGTGTGATATATGTAATAACTGATGGACACAGTAATTTTTCAGGATTGAAATGAGGTTTATTGTACTAACTGAAAATGTGAAATATGCATTATTTCAAAAATTGACAGGTGCAAAAGTATGGGCACCCTTCTGATTTTCATTATTTGAATACTCCTAACTACTTTTTACTGACTTACTGAAGCATTAAATTGGTTTGGTAATCTCATTGAGCTTTGTACTTCATAGCCCGGTGTATCCAATCATGAGAAAAGCTATTTCAGGTGACCACTTGCAAGTTGTTCTCTTAGTTGCATCTTCTCTGAGGAGTGGCATCATGGGTTCCTCAAAACAGCTCTCAAATGATCTGAAAAAAAAGATTGTTCAACATAGTTGTTCAGGGGAAGGATAAAAAAAGTTGTCTCAGAGATTTAACTTGTCAGTTTCCACTGTGAGGAACATAGTAAGGAAATGGAAGACCACAGGGACAGTTCTTGTAAAGGTCAAAAGTGGCAGGCCAACAAAAATATCAGAAAGGCAGAGAAGAAGAATGGTGAGAACAGTTAAGAACAATCCACAGACCACCTCCAAAGACCTGCAGCATCATCTTGCTGCAGATGGTGTCACTGTGCATTGGTCAACAATACAGCGCACACTGCACAAGGAGAAGCTGTATGGGTGAGTGATGCGAAAGAAGCCGTTTCTGCATGCACGCCACAAACAGAGTCGCCTGAGGTATGCAAAAGCACATTTCGACAAGCCTGTTTCATTTTGGAAGAAGATCCTGTGGACTGATAAAACAAAGATTGAGTTGTTTGGGCATACAACAAGGCGTTATGCATGGCACCACAAAAACACAGCATTCCAAGAAAAACACTTGCTACCCAGTGTCAAATTTGGGGGAGGGTCCATCATGCTTTGGGACTGTGTGGCCAATGACGGCACCAAGAATCTTGTTAAGGTTGAGGGTCGCATGGATTCCACTCAGTATCAGCAGATTCTTGAGAATAATGTTCAAGAATCAGTGTCAAAGTTGAAGTTAGGCCGGGCATGGATCTTTCAGCAATACAATGATCCAAAACACCCCTCCAAATCTACTCAGGCATTCAAACTTAACTGAATTGGAATTGTTTTGTAAAGAGGAATGGTCAAAAATACCTTCTTCCAGGATCCAGGAACTCATTAACAGCTACAGGAAGCGACTAGAGGCTGTTATTTTTGCAAAAGGTGGATCTACTAAATATTAATGTCACTTTTCTGTTGAGGTGCCCATACTTTTGCACCTGTCAATTTTTGAAATAATGCATATTTCACATTTTCGGTTAGTACAATAAACCTCATTTCACTCCTGAAATATTACTGTGTCCATCAGTTATTACATATATCACACTGAAATAGCTGTTGCAAAAAAAAAATTTTAAACAAAAAAAAAAGAGTAAGATTATGAGGGGTGCCCAAACGTTTTCATATGACTGTATAAAATAAATAAATTATTTTAATGACTTCTGAAAAGAAGTGCATTAAAATGCACTGGGTACAGGGATATAGCTACAGACTGGTATTCTTTTTATCAACAAAGGCAAAATAGTTACAGAATCGAATTTCAAGAGTGAAGATGCCAGTTAGTAAATACAGCTTTGTAAAAAGATGAACAATTGATACAATATATACATCAATGTAATAGAATAGTGTATTACATAGACAAATTCGTGCTGCATAGTTTGCTAATACCACTTCCTTAAGGGGATTTTCTCAAGTTATGACTAGAACAGCCCTTAGCTCTCTAGTCTCTTTTCCTTGTTGCCGCAGAGCAAGCACTCCTCTTTGAGTGATCTGTGTGGCGCCCCTATGGCTAGGCGCCACAGGGAGGTACTGCACCCCAAAGAGGTGTAGTGCCTCCGTAGTTGTGGATTTGGGGTTTCCTTGTAGAGTCTTTCATAAGCACCCATCAACAAGGGAGTTTCTGGGGGCACCACAATCGGTTAAATATAGGATCCATCCCTCTATGCAAAAGCTACGCAAATGAAGAAGAAAAGAACATAGAGAAAGGGATGATCACTAAAATCAAACTTTATTCAAAAATTAGAACACGGACAAACACCAAGACCCACCTCCTTACAGATAAAATCAATTAAAAACAAGATTGTAGTAAAGCTGGTGTACATGAGGTAAATATAAATCAATAGAGCAAAGGGATACAATTTGGGCTAGAACACTCAGTAAAACTGATCAATGCCTCAATTATGGTCAACATCACCATGAAACATAACATAGGCTTCAAACAAATGCCTAGTCAAAGAGGGCAAGTCGGTGTACCAGCAATCCGGGGCATCCAGGCTCACCGTAGCAAAGGACCAACAGGTCACAAAAATGTTTGGCTGCAACTGGGGCCCGAATCACACAAATAACTCTAGGGCACCTCAATCAGATTGTAATAGTAATGCTCACATACCCAATCACCAGCTATCCAAGGACCCGACGCGTGTCGTCCGCCTAGGACTTCCTCAGGGGAAAAAAGAGGTAAGTGCCTATGGTGTCAGTCACCATGTGTTATATGCACAGTAATTGAAAATAATCTATTGCACCTGGAGCCCACGCTGTGTCCCTGTACTGTGCGCCGCCATGTTGGATCACACAGTGTTCCAATGCGCATGCGCGCGCCGCGTCATGGCGTAACTCGCGTCACGGTCACGTCATGACGTGGCTCCGCCCACTCGCGGCACTGCAGTGGCACCGCAGCGTAGCTCCGCCCACTCACTTCATAGCTGCCTCACGTGACTCTGCCCACCTGCGTCACTGCCACGCCCACCCAAGTTAAAAGGTGGCAATGACAACAGGAATCAATACAATAACCAGGTGTGATATGGGGCAGCAGAGGTGGAAGAACACAACAACACTCTGGGCTCATGAGCAGCTCCTAAATACACAAAGGGATCAACTGCCTCAGTTAAGATGTGTTACATATATATTACATATTAAAGTGGGATTCATAAAAGATTGCACCATATTTAGGCCACACTACCACCAGGCAAGATCAAAATTAGGGGAATAAAGCCTATTTACACCAATATGCAGGGATTCTCAGAACATCAATTCATACTATTGTGAATTCATCTATACATGGAGAATATGAAGAGGCTTTTCATCAATATCTATTAACATGCTTGAACATAGCCAGGGCGTAACTACCGGCATAGCAGACGTAGCGGTTGCTTTGGGGTCCGGCGCTTGTGGGGGGCCCGGACCCAGCGCCGCTACGCTGCTATCCGGTCAGCTGCGATACCTTGTGTGGCCGTCAGGTGGGGGGGTGGGGGCTCGGCGGGGGGCGCCCGTGCCCGACTGGGCCCCCCATCTGACGGGGCCCCCTGGCGAGGTGGATGCTGCCGCGACGCGTCGCTACTCCTATTCACAGCGGCCGCTGTCGCCGTTCTCCACCGTGCTCCTCCGGGTCTTCATGCTTCTTCCTGGTTGTGACCGGCGGGCACAGGCAATGATGTCATTGCCTGTGCGCCGGAGGAGGAAGCATGAAGACCCGGAGGAGCGCGGTGCAGAGCGGCCGGTGCAGAGCGGCGACAGCGACAGCGGCAGGGATAAGTATAATGATGTATTCCTTTACAGGTGTGCAGCAGCAAGGGGGGGGCCCTGTATACCACCACTGGGGCCTGTATATACCACCACTGGGGCCTGTGTATACCACCAATGGGGCCTGTGTATACCACCACTGGGGCCTGTATATACCACCACTGGGGCCTGTATATACCACCACTGAGGCCTGTATATACCACTGGGCTGCTGTATATACTGCTGGGGCCTGTATATACCACTGGGGAGGCTCCTGTAATACTGCTGGGGCCTGTATATACCACTGGGGAGGCTGCTGTATACCACTGGGGCTGCTGTATATACTGCTGGGGCCTGTATATACCACTGGGGAGGCTGCTGTATACCACTGGGGCTGCTGAATATACCACTGGGGAGGATGCTGTATACCACTGGGGCTGCTGTATATACTGCTGGGGCCTGTATATACCACTGGGGAGGCTGCTGTATACCACTGGGGCTGCTGTATATACCACTGGGGAGGCTGCTGTATACCACTGGGGCTGCTGTATATACTGCTGGGGCCTGTATATACCACTGGGGAGGCTGCTGTATACTACCACTGGGGAGGCTGCTGTATACTACCACTGGGGAGGCCTGTATACCACTGGGGGGACCTATATACCACACTGCTGGGGGCTGCATACCTGTGCTGGGGTCCACCCTCGGCTTACACATGAGTCAATAGGTTTTTCCCAGGTTTTGGGGGCAAACGTAGGGGGGTCGGCTTATACACGGGTCGGCTTATACACGAGTATATACGGTAAACTGGGTGGCGTCAGACTGTTAACACCGATTTGGTAAGGGGGTGTGTCTTGAAGGGGGTGTGTCATTGGGGGCGTGTCTTTGAGGGGGCCCTGTTCAAAAGTTTGCTATGGGGCCCTGCCAGTTCTAGTTACGCCCCTGAACATAGCAAAAGCAGAACAGTAGTGCAATGCATACAAATGACCATAATGAATTGTCAGTGAACAATGTCACTGGCCAACCCCCCGCAGGATCCTGTGAACTACCAGTGATAACAGAATAAATTACCAACATGCACAGATTCTATATAGTAAAGAAAGGACCAAGGGAAGTAATATTTGACAATATGCGAGGGTTCTGGCAATCAATCCCTTCAGAACGCATCTTCAGTTGGTGCTCCCATTAATTAGCTTCCCAATAAATGATCCTCTCCTCCCTCTTTCAAAATGTCTCCACATAGTCACAATAAGTTCAATTGAATTGCATATAGAACATCAGAGGGCTCTGCTGGAAAAATGAAAGAGCAAACAGCAATTAGTGAATTACATATAACAAAGGATTAAGTCTGTTTAAAGTACCCAGTGTATAACAAATCTTCGTTCAAGCCGTCAGGGGTCACCGTTCCCAGCTCATAAATGTAACGTGATTCCAACTGTAAAAGTTGCGTAGTGATGTTGCCTCCACGAATGCTACTATTCACATCATCCAAAACTAGTACCCTCAAACTAGAAGGGTTTCCGTGATGTTCCGCCAAAAAATGTTTGGCTACCGACGTCAGGGGCTTGCCATTGATGTCTTCCTGGTCACTCCTGGCAGTATTGATAGTCGAGATGTGGTGCTGCACACACCTCCTCAATTGTTGGGTGGTCTGTCCCACGTAGATTTTATCACAGCCACAAATGAGCCCATATACCACATTCCTCGATAAGCAGTTGTAAAATTTCTTGGCATGCAACTAAAAAGGAAAGTTGTCTATGTGAACCGATTCAGATGCAACAATAAAAGGTCATATAGTGCAGCCTCCACATGGAGCACCCATACACTAGCCCCCCCCTTAGCATAGGAACCGTATATTCAGTAGGTCCATGGGGTGGAGATTAGAGTAGAGCGGGAGACTTGAGTGACAGTTGAGCTAATTTTAGTCAGACAGTGCTGGGAAGGCAACCAGAGAGGACATGTCTGACAACGTTCCTGACAGGAGGGCGCCTCTCAGGGAGAGGTGACCCGGGAACCGGAAGGGACGAACTAGGCCTGGTTGGAGCCAGCTGGGGAAGTCTGCGGTCGACACCGGCATAACGGAGCCGAGGCAATCAGTGGTCTAGCCCTGGTTGTAAACTAACAAGCTGTGGGACCGACAGGAGGGAGCCATAGCACCACAGACTGTACCTCAACCTCAGTCCTATATTGGGTCCAGGACACTTTAAGGAAAAGGACGGAATACCGGTGGCGGGAGAAATAGCATGATGCCGTTCCCATCCGTACCGGTAAGGAACCGAATGTACTTAACTGTAACACACCAGTGGGCTGGCGTAGGATCTCTGCAGAGTGGTTAAAGAGGGTAAAAAGGAACACAGACCCCGAAAGCCATTAAAAGGGACCATCAACAGACTCTACAGGATCACCTTACAATCTGTGGCTATGTCCCCGTTCAATCAGACTGTGGCTGTGTACTGTATCATCTCCCCTGTACCAGTAAAGTGACATTTGAGTTGAATCGGTGTCTGTGATCCTTTCCTCTGGCACCTGGAGGGTCTCAGCATCATCAGAGGGGTAAGAACTATGACTCCCCTCATCCATCCCCGCTGCCCTGAGGTAAAGCTCCACCTGTGGGGAGGTGTACTACTCTGAGCTGCACCTCCATCACCTCAGTGGCCGGCTGCAGTGCTGGTATCCAAATTACCAGGTACCACAGGTGGCGTCACAATACCATTCCTTCCACCTCCATCATCATCACCCCCCCATCCCCTACCACTGAGGGTCCAGGGCATGGAACCGGGAACCAACCAGCAGTGATTCCCCCATCGAAGCAACCGCCTATGCCGGTATCCAAGTACACCCTACCCAGTCGACCGACTCAGTCAGTACCTTTATCTGATTGATGAGCCCATGTTACTGTGACACATTTATGTTGTGTACTTGTCCTGAAGTCTACACTATTTTCACAATACATATAGATTTCTTTTATTAACAACTAATATAGAACACAGCATAACTAAATAAATATATTTATTGATAATAATTATACAATAAATTCTAAGGCATAAGAAATTATAATAAGCAAAGATGAGATGTTGCATATTTTCAGTATATGTGCATGTAAAGATAACAGTGTCTTTGAACAAGCTCATAGCTCAAGAGAGCAATAAATAGTGAAACTCTGGATACTGTTGTTAGTGGGTTCAGGTGCTGGCGACTTTGCAGGACTGATAAAAGCAGCTTTGGATCAGCTGTAATGGTGGGTTTACACACACCAATCATTGTATCCAATCTCTGAACCAATCTCTGGTTGCAGTGAAATCATGGACAGATTGCTCCATGTTGTACACAGCCACAAAATGGAACTATGTGTCCATGATTTCACTGCAACCAGAGATTGGTTCAGAGATTGGATACAATGATTGGTGTGTGTAAACCCACCATAAGGTGCTGAGCGAAACTCAATTGCCTTGAGAAAACTAACTTTTGTCAAGATTCAACTGCTCAACCTGGAATGTAACAAGTGCACATGGTTGGCCAATGTCTGAAGGTCAATCTCCTTGAAAACAATGTGTACAGTATGTAAGATAAAAACATTCATTGCAGAAGAATGGCAGCTAGTAAAAGCAAGTCCATAACAAACTTGCTTATTTTCATGCTAACTAAGGCCGCCTTCAGACTTGCGTTCCCTCCGCAGTGTCTTGCGGAGGGGGAACACAAGCTGAGTGCATACACCGCAAGTCCCTATGTTTAACATGGGGACGCGTTCCTGGCACGGACGAGAATGTATGATTTGTGCGCATGCGGAAGCATGTGCACAAATCATACATGGCGGGCAATGGCAGCGGACAGGGTGCGCACTGCAATCTGCACCCGAGCACGTACACCCGCATCCCCATGTTAAACATAGGGACTTGCGGTGTATGCGCTCAGCTTGCGTTCCCCCTCCACAAGACGCTGCGGAGGGGAACGCAACTCTGCAGCCAGCCTAACTTTACCAACATAATAACATTAGAATACTCCTTCAATTTATTTTAGAAAAAATTAGATCATAGAGACTGTGATAACAATACAGCAGGGTTATTTAGAAGAGATGTACATCCTGACCTAGAGCAAGGATAGGAGATTTCAGGTCTGAAGTTAACAAGTTTGTAAATGCTGTTCTTTACCATAACCTATGCTAGGCAAAAGGAACTCATTTTTATTTTTACATTACTTAAGTTTTAGGTAGACTTATTTCGTATGTGAACGATAAAAGGCCTTTTATCCATATAGTTAATTGTTAGCCAGTATATGATGTTTTGCTTTATTTCTGTATAATACGTACGTGTCTCAATTGTATAACTTAAGAAGCAGTTTAACTGAAACCAGAAAATATATTTAATTGTGTAATAAAACCTAGCGTCAAATATGGTGAAAATACTAAATGCTGATTGCCATAGCAACCAAAGCTGGCATTAGATTTTAGAATGATGAAAGTGAATATTGGTCTGGTTACTCTGGCTTATAAATCCCATAGGTCTTAACTATGCAAGAGAAGTAATAGACATAAAAAGTATATAGTAATGTAAAAATATAGAATATTGATCTAGACATTGCATATGCTATAAGCTAAACTTCAGAGTGATAAAAAGACAGTAAAACAACATTATACATAATCTAAAAGCTGCCAAAAGTCATGCTAGGATATAGAAACTTGTTACTTAACTATAAATTACAGGCTTGTTTTCTTTAATATTTAACATGCTCCATAAATTATAACAGCAGAAGGTTAGCAGCCTTGAACGATGGATATTTATACTTAATTTATGAGCATATGGGAAGAAATGCATTCTAAGGCTGGCTTCACACCACGGTGTGATCCGGTCCGGCGCTTTCCGGTGTAAACCAGACAGCCCCGGACCGGTTTTGGGCCCCATAGTAGCCTATGGGCCCGGATGGAGCCGGATGGCAGCTCTCTGCCATCCGGTTTAATCTCTGCGGTGGGATCCGGGAGAATTCGGATTATTCTCTCTGGACACAAAAATGTTGCTTGCAACATTTTTGTGTCCCGCGAGAAAAATCTCCCCAATTTGCCGGATCCCGGATTCTCACGGATCTTTCCGGATCCGGGGCAATCCGGCGCTCCCTAACATGGGAGCCAATGGGGCCGGGAGGATCCTGGAACTGGACACTGGTGGCTGCACGCCGCTGTTCTTTCAGGACCGCGGCTAGCTCCCTGCCAGCCGCGGTCCTGAATCATTAGCAGCTGCAGCTGGGTCCGGCTGCACACAGGACCGGAGGGCACATTTGGCCCTCCGGTTCTGTGTGCTGATCCGGTCCGGGGCTGTCATGGTCATCCCGGACAGCCCCGGACCGGATCACAGCATGGTGTGAAGCCAGCCTAAGACCTCCTTTTCTATAGCATTTATTGACAGGTGAGGCTAAGCCATGAAATTCAGGCAGACAACAGAATAGTGTTGACCAAATACATTTTTAGATGAAATTAATAGTGGCATTTGCTTTTTACATCCTTATGAAAAAATAATGTAAATAGCCTTGTATTTCTAAAATGCATTATTAATTGTCCCGCACAATTTGTACCAACATATTAATGTTACCTTTTACTATAATTTTGTAATTATTTTATAATGTAGAGCATACTGTATAAATAATGTATAAGAGGTTGCATGCAATATTGAGATCTCAGCCTCAAATTTGTATAATCGAAAAAAATATTAAAAGGAATCTATAACTAAGCTTTAGCTACCCCATCTGAGAACAGCAGAAATTAGGGACAGAAACTCTAAATTCAGCTATGTATCACATACTAGGCTAATTGCTACAGATTTGATAAAATCTAAGTTTTTTCTGAAGATCTACTAGATCTACTAATTTTATGATCTCTGCATATCTACACCTACACTATTTACAGCTTTTTGAGTGCACTGCAAAATTCTGACTGTTAGTGATACAGAATCAATCAATATGGAAGCATATATGGCTGCAGTTTAACTAGTCCTTACTGACATCTCCTGCTAATACTATATCAAAATTAGAGCAAGTAGGCCAGTAGGTTTTCTGGAAACCGGGGCAAGAATTCAGTTTGTCTTCCCGACATTTAAGTTGGTTGGGTATTCATAATGTGACCACCAGTTCATATGTGATTTCCTTACTTACAGTCATGTGTCTGTACTACTGGAACAGCATGTTCATCTTGAACTGTCTTCCCAGCTCTTTTTTTGCTCCCTCTTTGACCAGATACAATCTGGTTTCTGTCCGCATCACTCTACTGAAACTGCCCTAGCTAAAGTTACTAAAGTTACCAATTAGAAAATGGAGATATCCGCTGCAACACTGACAGTAATCATGCACATTAGATGACCAGTGGCCACTGCTGAACCAAAGTCTTCCTATATGCCTTATATTCTAGAGCAGGGATTGCTATAATACATTTTATCATTATACCTGTATTAGCTGTGCAGCTCGGCCGCTCATTGCACTCATCTAATGTGCATAATTAGTGTCAGTGTTGCAGCGGATATCTCCTTTTTCTCATTAGTATGTTTTTTTTCTGCTTGCACCTGCACTCTGAGGTTAGATGCCAGTCATTCATGCTATTAATTAAAGTTACGAATGACCTACTAACTGGCAAAAGCAACTGACACTACTCTGTCCTCCTTCTCCCTGACCTGTCCTCAGGATTCGACACTGTAAACTATTCCCTCCTGTTACATATTCTCTCATTTGTTGCTATTATAGACTTTGTCCTCTCCTGGATCTTTTCATATCAAACAGACTGGACGATAAGTGTCTCCCTCTCCAACATTACCTTCTCACTTCGCACCCTATCTGTCGATTTTCTCCAAGGTTCAGTTCTTGGACCCCTGCTCTTCTCCATCAACACCTATGGCATAGGACAACCTATAGAGTCCCACAGTTTCCAGTAGCATCTCTATTTCTGACGACACAGAGATCTTATACCTCCTTACTAACCAAAATTCCACAATGTCTGTCCACTATTTCATCTTTCTTTTCTGCTCAATTTCTAAAACTGAACATAGACAAATTAGAATTAATCATATTTCATCCATCTCTCTCTACTCCTCCATCAGACCTAACCATCAAAGGCAATGGCTCTCACTCTCCCCAATCCTGTATGCTCAGTGCCTCTGGGTAACTCTTGACTCTGCCCTCTCCTTCAAACCACATATCCAAGTACTTGCCACACTCTGCCGACGCCAACTCAAAAATATAACCTCATTGACCAAGAAACTGCAAAAATTCTCTTGAATGCCCTTATCATCTCCTCCCTCGACTGCTGCAACCTCCTGTTCTCTGGCCTCTTGTCTAGTATTCTTGCACCCCTTCAATCTATCCTAAATTTTGCTGCCCGACTAATCCATCTGTCTCCCCGCTACTCCCCGATCCACTCTGCAAAGCCCTTTACTGCCTTCCAATTTCTCAGAGGCACCAGTTCAAAACCCTAACTATGACATACATAGCAATGCACAATCTGTCTCCTCCATACATCTGTGACATGGTCTTCCAGTACTTACCCACATGCAACCTGTGATCTTCACAAGATCTCCTTCTCTACTCCCTTCTTATCTCCTCTTACCACAACCGCATACAAAATTTCTCACTTGCATCTCCCATACTCTGGAACACTCTGCCCCTACATATCAGCTCTCGCCTACTATAGAAACCTTCAAAAGGTACCTTAAAACCCACCTCTTATGACTTCCTGCTCTCATCGCCGGCTCCAAAGAACCTTTATAGCATACAGTAGGTGTGCTGTGAGAATTCTGAAGCCTGCAGTCACATAGAGTGACTGAAGACTTTCATAAGAAACTTGGACAACCCCTTTAATGCTAATACATATATAAAAACACAGTAATCCTTAACTTATCAGGTGGCATAACACTTTTTTAACATAGAAATGAATAACAATCCTCCAATTTAAGTATTTTTGGAAGTGCAAAGTTTCATAACCAAAAACAGCACAATAATTCAACACCACCACGATCATCAGTACAGAAATGCATCACTAGAACCCCTATCCCCTATTAGTACAGAAACACAACATCACAACCCTCATTAGTGCAGAATGCCATAAGCAGATTGACCAAAATATTAGAATTAGATCACCATAGCAATCAGCAGTGCAGACATTTATCACTAGAATTTCCATCAGCACAAAAGCACAGCATCACAATCCTTATTAGTAAAGGTATACATTACATTCCACACCTTTCACTGTGTCAACATACATTCCCCTCTGACTACTCATACTTTCATAACGTTTCTTCACACACACACACCCCTTTATCCTCATACTGAGTCTGTGTCAAGGGACACAACAAGCACAAGGGTCAGGTAGTAATACTCGAGTCCAGGCTCAGGCCATGACATGACCCAGGGCTCATAGCATCTCGCACACTGACTGGCACCTTGAGTGAAAAGTTCAGTTTGCTGTTGCCCTTGGTGAGGGTCAAAGTACAAAGTCAAATTGTAGGGAAGAAAATGGTGTATCACAGTCCGCGCTGCCAGAATCATTCGCTCCGAAAGTAATGCACATGAAGATGGAACTTCAAAGTAACTCCTTTATTGCCTCCTACGCGTTTCGGTGCCCTCCTGGCACCTTCCTCAGGGATCTCTGAGGACTGTGATACACCATTTTCTTCCCTACAATTTGATGTGTCTCCACACTTGAGTGGACGGTGGAAGTCCTGCAGCAGCCATCTGGTAATAAGCATTGAATACGCCTTCAAGCCAGTTGTGGGTGACACAACTGTCCCAGGTGAGTGAATCTCCTTTTTCACCACTTTTTACTCAGTGCCATAGTGATAGGGCACTATTGCGCCTCTTGTTCCCCCTCCTTCTTTTATTTGTCAAAGTACAAAGTGTCATTCATATAAAAAAAAAATCTTAACTCAAAAGATCTCATGAAACACGGGAACCATCTTTAATTCTTGCAGTCTTGGAATTTTTTACAGTTTTTGTCTTTGATACAGACTGTTCCTCATGTTTTAGTGCCTTCAAGTTTACGCCCACTATGCAGAGCATTGTGGTCTCTGGCTGTGCCCTTATCCTTATTGAGTCCTTACTAGCTCTAACCCGTGATCCCCGAACAGGTCCAATTGAACCACCAGTAGAGGTTGCTTTGGAGATCACCGATTCATCGCTGCCAGTACCGTATTGACCTGTTCCACAGGTCCATGATAATTTTCATGTACTTCAGCCACAAGGATCAGTGGCAAAGACTGAATTAGTACATTGTCTTTAGCTTCTGTGCATCCTTTCTCTCCTACTTGGGACTTTCCTGTCTAGTTACCATGCCAACCTCTTTTTATAGACTAACCTAAGCCCACCAAGTGCACTAGTAACAATTGTTATTAACTCCTAACTGAGGAGCAGTCTTCACCCTGGCCCCTGAAGGTCCGCAAACACACAATTATACAGATATAAAATGGATAATTACACCACTATTACAATCTGATCAGTACAGAGTGCTATTTACAGTAATGTGGGCATCACATTCTTATACTCCCTACATCTGCACCCATCTCGCTTTACTCTCCATACTGTGTCCTCAAATTCCACCCCCTCACTCCCCATATTGTGTCTACACATATCATCCCCCCGTTTCCCATATAGTGTCCTCAAATTTCTTCCACCTCCCTCGCTCCACATACTGTTTCACCATATACTCCTCCATTGCACCCCCCATATTGTGTCAACACCCATCCCTTCTTGCTCCCAAACAGTGTCTGCATCTATCCCCCTTGCTTTCCATACTATTTCTTAAATTATCCCCCTTTGACATGCACCCTGTTATATGGGGATGCAGAAATATCTGCAAGTAAACTTCACCATCTACTGGCTGAAAATGGTAAAAGAGAGACATAAAGTTGGGAATATCATCAAAGCACAAATTGAAGAGCTCAGTTGTGTCTCCTGGAGGAAATAATTTATGAAGATAAACTAGGTCAGGTTACACCTGTTATGCAGTTACTAATTATAAAAAGTTCTCGCCAGGCGAAGAAGAGGAGGAGTTTGATAGAATTAAAATATACCTTCAACCATAAAAAAACTATCTAGTTGGTGCCAGAACAACCATCAATAAGAATGATTGTCAGTGAAATAGGCCTATAGTCTCATTGCCCCAAAAAGGGTTTGAGAGTGGCCAGATCTGAGCACAGGGGAAGATCTGTGACCCTCAACCTAGCTGAGAGAAAGATCCATGACCCATACCAGATGAATACCAGATGAAGCCCATGTGAGAAAATCTCCAATTTGGACTTGAGGACTAGCGAATTGTGTCTCCAACCCTGCTAGAACCTCTACACTGTATAAGGCTCCTTTCACATCAGTGTTTTTGCTGATTCACGGCAGATCCGGCAGATTTACAGCATCTATCGTATCTGCCACGTAATGGCCGATTCGCGGCAAGCCCCCATTCATTCTCTATGGGACTTGTAGCAAGTGCGTTTTTTTTTTTAGCTGCATTTTTTTTACTTGCCACAAGTGCCAGATTTGCCAGATCGTATCAAAACTGCACTTGCCGCACCTGCCACAAGAGAATGAATGTGGGCTTGCCGCAAGTCAGCTGTTACGCAACAGATGCTATAAATCTTCAGGATCTGCCATGAATCTGCCGAAACCACTGATGTGAAAGGTCCCTAATATTTGTTTAGGTGAATAGACTAAAGTAACGAATAGAGTGACATTGATGTTTCCCCACTAAAAGGACCTACAGTATGATAATGCCAATGGTGACCATTAGTGACAACAGTAATATTGTGAAAATAATACTGTGATTGTATTTCAGATATCTGTGTTTCTGAGTTATCCACTATAAAATAATCAGATTTTATACTTTATACTGTCACATTCCCTCACTCTCCCCACTGTGTCTGCACCCAATCCTCCCTTGCCTCCCATATTGTGTCCTCAAATTCACCCCCTAATTTCAATATATCCTTCAGCACCTTCATATCCATTGGAGTGCTTACCACACCAAACTTCTTCCCATCTTCCCACTTACATGGCGCATCGGTGTGATGTGAGCAGCATGATCGGGTGACCAAATCAAACTGCTGACATTGCCACTTCCCATAATTATAGCATTCAGGGCTGGGTGCTTGATAGCTTGTTAAGAGAACTGCCGTATTCCACTCTAGGTGGTGGTAAAATGCAACCATAGGTGACACATCTCAGACCACTGCATCACGAAGCGTGATGGCGCCCCTTTGCCAGCTACACCAAGGGCCCATGTCCTGTATGCCAGCCCTAGATAGAGTGACAAACTTTAAACTCATGGTATCTATCTCTACATTTTGCTTCTCTCACATTAGGTGTCAAAACCCTGTTGACAGATTCTCTTTAATTACAGATGTATTCAAAATTACCTTAACACAGATGAAACAGGATAGGATTAGGATATCATGACAAAAAAAGTGTAATATGACAATTTAAATGACGTCAGTCAATTGCTTGTGCAATGCTAGTTTATCTTAATCCACTTAAGTGAAAAAACCTTCTGAGACAAGGGAAGATTAGAATATTTATTTGAGTCTAATTAAATTCTCAACATTTTTTAAAAATTCACTTTCTGGTGAATATTGATGTTTTGCAATTTTCTTTCTGTGAATTCAGCAAAATTGCAAACAGTTGAGTCCGCAATCATTCTGAACAGTAGAGGGCCAGCAAAAGGTTAAATAGGTTATCATGTATTTTTTCATATCTATCCACCCATACTGTGGACTTCTGCACCTCTGTTGCAACACATCTCCTGTACACTCTAAGTCAGGGCTTCCAGTTACGAGAAAGTAGAGGAATTAACTATGGATTTTCCTGGGCCTGCTCTTGCCTGATGTCCCAGGCTAGAGTGAACACAATAGCCAGAGATGTGATGCAATGGAGGCACTGACTACTGGACAATAAGCAGGAAGCATCAAGGAAACTGAGAGAGGGAGTGAATATATGTTTTTATCTTTTTATCCATTTCTCATTTAGGCTGGGGTCACAGTACCATTTTTCACATGCGTTTTTGGAGACCTGCGTTTTCAAAAACGCATGTAAAAAACGCACCCATAGGCCCCCATGTTAAAAAACGCATGCCCTAATAGCCAAAAAGCATGTGTGACTGTCCCATGCGTGTTTGGAGCATATCCAAAAATGCATGCGTTTTTTAATAAGGGGCCTTATGGAAAACGCATGCAAAAACGCATGTACAATTAGTGCCATTCAAAAACGCATGCATTTCCCATAGGAGCCCATGTTAAAAAAACGCATGCGTTTCCGGAAACGCATGCGTTTTTTTAACATGGGCTCCTATGGGAAACGCATGCGTTTTTGAATGGCACTTAAAGGTACTAATTGTACATGCGTTTTTGCATGCGTTTTCCATAGGGGCCCATGTTATAAAAACGCATGCGTTTTCTACAAAAACGCATGCGTTTTTCAAAACGCTCAAAAAAATACTACAAGCACTATTTTTAGGTGCAGATTCAAAAACGCACCCAAAAACGCAGGGAGCCATCAGAGACCTTACAAAACTCATGCTGACATGAAAAAATGCATGAGTTTTGTAAAATCATTAAAAAAAAAGCATGGCAACTGTGACCACAGCCTTACTTATACTTCTGGCAGTCCTTGCTGCTCTTGCTTACTGACCAATACTCCTCCAGCGTTCAACCTAGGCCTGGGTCTTTTTGCTGAAAGCAGGCGCTGAAGTTCACTATGTATGTTCACTGGGAATACTCTTGTGCCTACTTGCAGCTGAACATACGGGCTTAGATTGAACAATGAGCAACAATTGGACATTGAGATCACTCTTCATGTGTAGCTAATTTCTGGACCTACTCAAGGCAATGGCTGAGAGTTAACTATGTGCCAAATTTGTGTAGAGAAAGAGGCAGCTCTGAGAACCAGACAACAAGCATGAAGCAGCAGGAACAGCCAAAGAGATAAGCTGTGAGGAGAGTAAAAGTGTTTTTTATTTTTACATTTATTAGGCTTTGAGATCAAAATAAGGGAGCATAGTAAGGGACATTTGTCCCTTCACTAGCTTTGATGTGCCTACACCTTATAGTCGGGAAAGGGTTCCCTACCTATAAGGAACAGTTAGAAACTCTTGTTGTGATTGGCTGTACAATTGCCTGAAACATTGATATCCAGCTATAATCGGTTACTAACACAGCACCAATCTGTTACGCCAACAGGGCGTGATGATGTAATGTGGACTTACTCAGCCACTGGTAGTGCAGAGGTTGCTGAATACCCAATACTCAAGAGACAGGAAAGTGAACTTCGTTAAACCAAAGATAAGGAAAATTCTACAAAGGGAAAAGGTGCCTGCAGGGAGGACACTCTGGAACGTGACACTTTACCACGCAGCAGAGAACCCTGTACATCACAACACCAAGGTGGCTTGAATGCCGTAAATCCCGGACCAGAGGGGTGATCTGTACACACCGGACAGTACAGATGGAGGGGTTGTAGAATACAGGCTCTGTCAGTGGTGAGGATCCCAGTGACTCCGTGTAACTCCTGGGAAGGCTGATCCAGTCAGTAGTGGTGTCTGGATGGTTCCGGGAGGAAAGACTTAGCAAGCCTGGAGGGGGGGTCTAGAATGTCCAGGGTGATCCAGAATAAGGAGCTGCCAGCTGAGGCTTCTGTAAAGACAGAGATAGAATAAAGTAAGGAAACAGTCTTCCAAATACAGAGCACTAGAGGAGTGCGACCTGGGTGAAAGCACCAATCATAGAATGAAAATGTTGCCCAAGCTCCTCCCTTAAGGGAAGGGTGCCTTTTATTCACAAAGCATCACAGCACAGACAGCCCTAATAGAGAACAGGTGATCTGCAGCTTTAAAGTGAACCAGTCACCCCCTTTGGAAGTTCAAAACACTGCCCAGCACCTTAAACATCATGTAATTGGGGTTCTGATGACCCCTTTATACTCCCAGATTGGCCCCTGACTACTTCAGAAAATAAGTTTAATAGTGCCCCCCTCAGTGTAGTAGCCAGTCTGGTGGGATGTGGCTTTCTTCAGTATGGACCGCCCATCCACCTGTAAAACCTGCCAAACCACCTGTAATATGCCATTGCTCCTGGTCTGTGACGGTATTGCGCCTACACAGTGATACGGGACTCTGTGCTGTATTTAGCTGCAGTGATCAAAGTCTCGCCAGATTTGTGAAGTCTCGCGAGACTTTGTGTGGCTCAATACAATACACTGACCCGTGCCACTGTGTAGGCGCAATGTTGTCACTGAAACCAGGAGAGATGGCATATTACAGGCAGTGGGGCAGGTTTTACAGGCAGAGGGGCGGCCCGAACAAAAGAAAGCCACATCCCACCAGACCGGCTACTACATGGCGGGAGACACTATCAAACTTATTTTCTGAAGTAATCAGGGGTCAGTCTGGGGGTATTAAGGGGGTATCCATAACCCCAATTACATGATGTTTAAGGTGCTGGGCAGGGTACAGAATGCCCAAAGGGGGTGGCAGGATCATTTTAATTATGTGCAGGAGGTGGGGCATGCTTCCTAAGAGCACTTCCAGGAGACCTGCCAAGGGAATGCAGGCTCCTAGCAGAGAAAGAAGCTTCTGATTACCTGGTGCCACAGACACGGTAAACAGTACTAGCGGAACCACGTGATGAGCACTGATCTCCCTGTCCATGAGAGACCAACCCCGCGGCCGAGGGCATGACACAATCATAGATTGGTGCTAGGAAAAAGCAGCATCCACAACCTTAGCACAAATTGGTACAATCAGATGATGAAGTCAGGTTGACCAATCAGTGAGCAGGAGGTAAGTCTGACCTCTCAATGAACGCTCTTTTACACCTAATTTTAATTTGGGAACGTGGGCAGAGTGGACATTGTGGTCGTTCTTTTGCTGATCTGCTGGGACATGTGATTCTACAGACTATTTTACATTGTGCCTCCACTTCTGTTGCTGATTGAAGAACTGAAGAACAGAAGATTAAAAATGTTCCTGACCTGTTCCGGTCTCCTTTTTATTCTAATCTTCTACGAACCCTCTCTCCTCATTTCCACCTTCCTTACACTGCCTTATCCCCTACCCAACTTCCTTTCTGTTGCCAAGTGCTAATCAGTACTTGAGTGCTGATCTCTACTTTATCACTTGATTTTTGGCCTTTTTGTCTTTTGCACACCCTCCATGTGTATATCCTGCAGCCACTGAGAGCTGTTTAGTGATGCACATCACTGAAAGGCGTTTGTACTCACTTTTGGCTTAAGACTTTTTTTCCTCCAGTACATACCTCAATCAAGTGCTCATCGGTGATGCACATCCCTAAGCAACACCCTGTTGTTGTTTTTAAAGTGTAAAAAAGCAATAAAATAAAAGTACCGTATATACTCGCGTATAAGCCGAGTTTTTCAGCCCAAAATTTGGGCTGAAAAGTCCCCCCCTCGGCTTATACGCGAGTCAATTGGTATGCTGTGGGGGGGGTGGCTGTGACCGGGTGCTGGAGGAGGCAGGAGGGGGCCGCGGTGACCGTGGGCGGTCACGTGGGGCCACCTCATTAGTGCAATGAATATGCACGGCATCCCCCTGTCCATCAGCGGCGGGGGGATGCCGTGCATATTGCACTACACTGGCCCCCAGCAGTAATACACAGCCCCCCCTCCTTATTATGTGTCCCCCAGGCTGAGGCCCCCAGCAGTAATACGCAGCCCCCCCTCCTTATTATGTGTCCCCCAGGCTGCTGCACCTGTCAAAATAACAAACGTTTCATACATCACCTTTCCGGCGCCGCTCCTCCGGTCCCGGCTTCTTCCTGCTTGTGCCGGTGTCATGTGACCGGGCGCAGGAGATGACATCATCTCCTGCGCCCGGTCACAGCACTAGAAGCCGGCACAAGCAGGAAGAAGAAGCCGGGACCAGAGGAGCTGCGCCGGAAAGGTGATGTATAAAATGTTTGTTATTTTGACAGGTGCCGCAGCCTGGGGGACACATAATAAGGAGGGGGGCTGTGTATTACTGCTGGAGGCCGCAGCCTGGGGGACACATAATAAGGAGGGGGGGGCTGTGTATTACTGCTGGAGGCCGCAGCCTGGGGGACACATAATAAGGAAGGGGGCTGTGTATTACTGCTGGGGGCCAGTATACCACCACTGGGGGCCTGTATACTACTCCAGAGGGGGCCCGTATACCACTGCACAGGGGCCTGTATACTACTGCACAGGGGCCTGTATACTACTGCACAGGGGCCTGTATACTACTGCACACGGGCCTATATACCACTGCACAGGGGCCTGTATACCACTGCACAGGGGCCTGTATACTACTGCATAGGGGCCTGTATACCACTGCACAGGGGCCTGTATACTACTGCATAGGGGCCTGTATACCACTGCACAGGGGCCTGTATACTACTGCACAGGGGCCTGTATACCGCTGCTGAGGGGCCTGTATACCGCTGTTGAGGGGCCTGTATACCATTGCTGAGGGGCCTGTATACCACTGCTGAGTGGCCTTTATACCATTGCTGAGGGGCCTGTATACCGCTGCTGAGGGGCCTGTATACCACTGCTGAGGGGCCTGTATACTGCTCAGGGGCCTGTATACCACTGCTGAGGGGCCTGTATACCACTGCTGAGGGGCCTGTATACTACTGCTGAGGGGCCTGTATACCATTGCTGAGGGGCGCTATATACCAGTGACAGGGGGCTATATAATAGGATGGGGGTCTGCTGCATTTCATACCCTAGGCTTATACGCGAGTCAACAACTTTTCCCAGCTTTTGGGGGCAAAAGTAGGGGGGTTGGCTTATACACGGGTCGGCTTATACACGAGTATATACGGTAATAATATGCAGCCCACTACCCATCCTATCCCACTCCCTGTATATAGTGCCCAGTTTTCATCTTCTTTTTTCCTGAATAATTTGGATTAGTTCGTATATATTAAGGACAAAAAAATATACTGTAGTAATTAACCCCCTCACGACCAAGGATGTAATAATACATCCTTGGTCATGTCTCACCCCCTGATGCAAGCTCACGCTTTAAGCTCGCATTTCCTCCCCCTCATCTCAGCTGATCTCAACAGCAGAGATGTGTAGCTAAAATCACCAATCGGATCCACGAGCTGATGTGTGATGTTAATAATTTGGATCGCGCTATCAAATACAATACACATTTGATATCACTGCGTTTCGCATCTACGAACTCGTACCGACCCCAAGCATCGTACCGACATGTCAGTTTTACCATAAAGTGAATAAAATGAATAAAAAAAAATAAAAAACAAAAGTGTAATTGCATTTTTTTTTTGCAGTTTCACCGCACTTGGAACTTTTTTCCTGCTTTTCAGTACACTTTATCGTAAAATAAATTATTTAATTCAAAATTACAATTGGTCCTACAAAAAAATCCCTCATATGGCCATATTAACGGAAAATGAAACAAAAAAACAGAAAATGGAAAATCATCCAGGGGTGAAAGGGTTAATTTATACTACAGTATTTTTTACTAAAATATAATCCGAAATACCACCAGATAGTAACGTGCAAAGAAAAGAATCAAAGAAAAATAAACATTTGGATTAGCTTAAAGGGATCCTGTCACCCCCAAACCACCTCCTAAGCTATTAAAAGCTGTCCCTAGAGCATATTAACACTTACCCTACACTCCTTTTAGCTCCTAAATGCATATAGTCAAACTGAATTTAAACGTTTTATAAGTACCTCATTACTGATGATAATGAGTGACTATGGTATTCATAGTCACTTAGCCAGGCTGCCCCTCTTCATCATATCACGCCTGTATAGGCGTGATCTTCATCATAGATGTAAATTCGCCGCCTCCCTGCGCGCCTCCCCACTCTCCCATTCCGTCCGGGCTTCAGTGTGGGGGTTGTATGACTTGATTCGCGTCATTTCCGGCACCGGGTGACGTAGTTACACCCGCGCCACTGTTAGCTTCAAGTCCCGCACTGCGCATGCGCAGAGCGGGACTTGAAGCTCTAACAGCGGCGCGGGTGTAACTACGTCACCCGGTGCCGGAAATGACGCGAATCAAGTCATACAGCCCCAACACTGAAGCCCGAACGGAATGGGAGAGTGGGGAGGCACGCAGGGAGGCGGCGAATTTACATCTATGATGAAGATCACGCCTATACAGGCGTGATATGATGAAGAGGGGCAGCCTGGCTGAGTGACTATGAATACCATAGTCACTCATTACCATCAGTAATGAGGTACTTATAAAACTTTATATTCAGTTTGACTATTTGCATTTAGGAGCTAAAAGGAGTGTAGGGTAAGTGTTAATATGCTCTAGGGACAGCTTTTAATAGCTTAGGAGGTGGTTTGGGGGTGACAGGATCCCTTTAAAGGGCTGGATTTGGGACTGTAAATACACTGTAGTAATAAACTTATCATACAGTATTTTTTTCTAAAATATAATCACATAAAGCATTAGATATTAAAGTGTAAAAAAAATCTAATAATAATTATTAGCTAATAGAGCAAGATTAGGGACAGTGCAATCCACAGTAAAAAATATACTCTAGTAATTAGACTATATTACAGTATTTTTTATTAAAATATGGTCACACTTACTGAAGTCCATTTAGTAATTGTAGTTTCAGAATGATAATGGTATTTGGTATTTGTAATGGTATGTGTAATGGTATTGTAGTAAGTACGCTCCTGCACCCATCTTTGCTGCTTATCTGATGTATTTTCCCTGCTGAAATATATTACATTCTATTATGAATGTACCTCTCCATTCCACTGCCCCTAGTGTTTTATGATCCTTTGTGTTAGCTAGCTGTGAATCACCATGTGTCTCAGGCCTGATTGGTAATGGGCTAATGAAGCCCAGTTCCCTCCCCCCCGCTCCACACCTGAATTCATTTTTTTTAGCATATCTGGAGCCGCTACCAATCTGCTTCAGACGTGTCTGCTTCAAAGTGTCTCATTAACCCCATTACGACCAATGACGAGTTTAGCCGTCATGAAAAGATGTCAGTTCCCACATCATGACGGCTAAACTCGTCATGGCTTTGAACTGTCACTGCTGGTAAATAAACAGTGACAGTTCAAATCTAACAGCTGTCAGTGACAGCTGAGGGTCAGGGACAGAGGTGTGGGGACCCTTGTTAGTGGTCCCCACAATCAGAGCGATGTGATCGGTCAGTCAATCTGACTGACCGATCACATAATAATTGCGCAGGGAAAAGCTGAATGTCAGCACTTCCCTGCATGATCTCTGCAGGAGCCGGGCTGTCAGCTGTGCCCGGCTCCTGCATGCATCCCCTGCCTGTGCCCTCTGCTCCTGTGCCCACTCTCATGCCTCCCGGTCTCCTCCGTCCTCTCCCTGCTTCTTCCTCTGCTCTCCGGTCTCCTCTGTCCTGTCCCTGCTTCTTCCTCTGCTCCCCGGTCTCCTCTGTCCTCTCCCAGCTTCTTCTTCTGCTCCACGGTCTCCTCCGTCCTCTCCCCCTTTCTCCTCCCCTCCCTTCTGTCTCTGCTCCTTTCCCTCCTCTCCTCGCTTCCTCTTCCCCATCCTGTCTACCCTCCCCGGTCTCCCCACTCACCTCCTCCTCCGGTGCCCTCTCTCTTCCTCTGGCTGCTCCCACTCTCCTCTTCCTCTGGTGCCCACGGATCTAGCCCGCTTCTTCAGCATCATCCCCTTCATGAGGCTGAGAGGAGCGATCTGAAAGCCTGGGACAGCGATCACTATGTGGTCGCTGTCTCTGGCACTATGTTGCCCCCTTAATGTCCAGTGATCAGCCCATCATAATGTAATTGGAATGGGCTGATCACCATGGTAACCTGAGGTGGCTATGGCGACATCTGGTAACCTGAGTTTTCCATGGCGACATCTGCTAACCTGAGGTTGCCATGGCGACATCTGGTAACCTGACCAAAGCCTCAGAGATCCTGTGATCTCTGGGACTTGGGTTTGCAGCACTGACAGCTACACTGTATGGCAGATCATTGCCATACAGTGCAGCATCAGTGTGACCCCAGAGACTGCAGCAAAAGGAGTCTTGATCCCTCGCTGCAGTCTCTAGAGGTGACTGACTGTTGTGGGACCATCATTATAGACTACGTCGGAGGGTATGTGGGTGTTAATAAAGATGAAGTTCAAATATGTATTTTTGTTTGTTTTCTAATAAAATGATTTTTTCACAGTGTGGTGTCTTATTTACTATTCACTTAGAGGTTCCTAATGGTTGGGACTAACATTGGCCCGACATTATGAACCTTGGACTTAGTGCCAGCTGCCAATGCAAAGCTATTATTAACCCTTTTATTACCCAGTTTGCCTCAGGGACCAGGGCAACTAAAAGAGTCTGGGTGCAGCACCAGGAAATGGCACTTCTAATGAATGCGCCATTTCCTGGGACGGCTGCGGGTTGCAATTTACAGCACGGGGGGCCCAGAATGCTTGGGCCTCTCCATGCTGTGGATTCCAGTTTCTAGCTGCTTAGTTATACCTGGCTGGAAGCTAAAAATGCGGCGAAGCCCACGTCATTTTTTTTTTATTATTTCAAGAAATAATTTATATTATTATAAATAATTTAATAATATAGTTTCAAAAATGGGGTCACTTGTGGCGGAGCTACAATCTTTAGACACACAGGGGCTCTCCATACGCGACATGGTGTCTACTAATAATTTGAATCGAAAATTAGCTCCAATTGTTAGCGGACACCATGTCACGTATGGAGAGCCCCTGTGTGCCTAAACATTGTAGCTCCGCCACAAGTGACCCCATTTTGGAAACTAGACCTCCAAAGGAACTTATCTAGATGTATAATGAGCACTTTAACCCCCAGGTGTTTCACAAATTGATCCATAAATATGAAAAAGTCCTTTTTTTTCACACAAATTTTCTTTTGGCCTCAACTTTTTCATTTTCACATGGGAAACAGGATAAAATGGATCCTAAAGTTTGTTGGGCAATTTCTCCTGAGTATACCGATACCTCATACGTGGTCATAAACCACTGTTTGGGCGCACGGCAGGGCCCAGAAGGGAAGGAGCACCATTTGACTTTTTGAATGTAAAATTAGCTACAAAAGTCAAATTGCGCTAGTTCCCTTCTGAGCAGTGCCATCCACCCACAAAATGGTTTATGACCACATATGAGGTATCGGTGTACTCAGGAGAAATTGCTCAACAAATATTAGGATCCATTTTATCCTGTTGCCCATGTGAAAATGAAAAAATTGAGCCTAAAACATTTTTGTTGGAAAAATTAAAATGTCAGTTTTTTCCTTCCATATTGCTTTAGTTCCTGTGAAGCACCTGAAGGGTTAATAATCTTCTTGAATACACTTTTGAGTAGCTTGAGGGGTGCAGTGTTTGGAATGGTGTCACTTTTGGGTGTTTTCTGTCATGTACACCCCTCAAAGGGACTTCAAATGTGATGTGGTCACTAAAAAAATGTTATTTTTTTAAATTTTGAAGGAAAAATGAGAAATTGCTGATGAAATTTGAACCCTTATAACTTCCTACCCAAAATTTTTTTTTTTCCAAAATGGTGCTAATATGAAGTAGACATGTGGGAAATGTTATTTATTAACTATTTTGTGTCACATAACTCTCTGGTTTAACAGAATAAAAATAAAAAATTTGAAAATTGCTACATTTTCAAAATGTTTGCCAAATGTTTGATTTTTTCACAAATAAACACAAAAATTATCTACTTAAATTTACTACTAACATGAAGCCCAACATGTCACGAAAAAACAACCTCAGAATCGCTAGGATCCGTTGAAGCATTCCAGAGTTATTAGCTCATAAAGGGACACTGGTCAGAATTACAAGAAACGGTCTGGTCATTAAGCTGCAAAGTGACTCGGTCCTTAAGGGGTTAAAGTGTCAAAACACGAAATAGACCAGAAATTGACCGGAATTGGCTGGGATAGACTGGAAGGTAATGGCATAGAGTGCCACTCAAACAATGTGTATAACTCTATTCACTACTAATCTTTACCATGTCTTTTATTACATTGTTTTCCTATGTGCTTTCACCACCAACTTTCACTACCCGATCCCCCCTCCATCACCACTCATTCACATCAGCCCCTGTCCTGCCCTACTCTATGTACAGCTCCCATGCTATCTTCAGTTTACTGAAGATTCTCAGCCCATCATATTTCAAAGTTTTTCATAATTATTCAAGTCCTAAATCCAAAAACTATTTGCTCTTTCTCTTTTTGCTGCTGCTCCTTTCAGGTGATACCTCTCCCAACCCTGGTTCGCCTCTGCTAACTTCAACCCCTCTTCCACCTCACACAGAAACCCCACTAACCTTACTACCATTATGTGCACACCTTCATCTCCCTCTTTTAATTGTGCTCTCTGCAATCCAGTCTGTATGCAACAAAAACATTCCCTTCATTCATAAATACTTTCTCACTAACTCTCTTAACCTGCTGGCCCTCACTGAAACCAGAATCCAGGATTCAGACACTGCCACCCCTGCTGCTATTTCTCATGGTGGCCTACATTTCTTTCATTCCCCGAGACCTGGGAACAGACATAGTGGTGGAGTCGGCTTACTCCTGTCCCAACAATGTATTTTCCAGGTTATCACTCCAGCCCCATCACTCTCATTCCCTTCTTTTGAGGTTCACATCATTAGGCTATTCCATCCCCTCTCCCTTAGAGTATTGGTGGTATACCGCCTTCCCCCAAGGGTCACGCACCCACATTCTCGATCATTTCTCCGTGTGGCTGCAGCATTTCATGTCTTCAGAATTACCAACCCTCATTCTCGGAGGCTTTAACATTCCCATAAACAGCCCCATCTCCCCATCTGCATCCTAGCTCCTATCTCTAACCACCTCTCTTGGCCTCTCACAGCTTTCAACCTCTGAGACACACAGAGATGGTAACACCCTTGACCTGGTCTTTACCTGCCTCTGCTCAACCTCCTCTCTAGATAATTCACCTCTTTCCCTCTCTGACCACAACATTCTCTCCTTCACGCTCACTAACCCTTGCCCACCACAGCCCATCCCTACCTATCACATATCCAGAAATCTACAGTCCTCATGCACTCACAGACTCTCTCATCTCATCACTGTCCCCAATCTCTTCATTCTCCTGTCCAGATCTGGCAGTAAATCACTACCATGACACTCTCAGAAGCACCCTGGACCAAGTAGCGCCCCTCACCCTCAGAACCTCCAAACATAAAACAAAACTGCCTTGGCTCACATCACAAACTCGATTCCTCCAGCGATGCTCTAGGAGTGATGAACGCCTATGGAGAAAAACTCGCTCACCAGAAGACTTTATCCATTATAAATTCATGCTAAAAACCTACAACTCTGCCCTTCACATTGCCAAACAAACCTACTTCACCACCCTGGTCTCCTCACTTTGACACCTTCCACTCTCTCCTCAGTCCTAAACTGCAGGCCCCCATCACTGATCTCTGTGCTGATGATCTAGCCTCTTACTTTATGGAGAAAATAGACAACATCCGTCAGCAAATCAGCTCCCAGCCTCCAAGCACTGCCACTACTATTCTTCCTCACATCTCCTCCAGCTCACTCTCCAGATTTGACCCAATCACGGAGGAAGAAGTCGCCAGGCTCCTCTCTTCCTTTCGTCCCACTACATGCACTACTGACCCTATTCCCTCACACCTACTCCAGTCTCTCTCTCTTGTTGTCACCACTCACCTAACAAAAATCTTCAACCTCACCCTCTCTTCTGGCATCTTCCCCTCCTCCTTCAAACATTCTATTATTACTCCATTATTAAAGAAAACTTCTCTTGACCCATCCTGCCAAATAACTACAAACAAGTCTCCAATCTCCCCTTCATCTCTAAACTCTTGGAGCACCTGGTCTTCACCCCCCTCACCCGTTTCTTCTCCACTCACTCTCTTCTAGATCTATTACAGTCTGGTTTCTGCCCCCTTCACTCAACAGAAACTGCCGTCATCAAAGTGACTAATGTCCTTCTGATGGCAAAACGTAATGGTGACCACTCTCTGCTTATTCTTCTTGACCTCTCTGCAGCTTTTGACACTGTTGACAACAATCTCCTACTCTCTATGCTGCACTCCATTGGCATAAAGGACACCGCTCTCTCCTGGCTCTCTTCCTATCTTTCTGACCATTCTTTGTGTGGCACCCCAAGGGTTAATGTGCCACAGAAACATCAACACGGGTTTACTCCCCACACAACATTACACTAGAAAGTGGGAGGAGCTTAGGTAGCACCTGCAAGAGTGGGATGAGCTAATGTGGTTTACCTCAGAGCAGGAGTGACAGTTAGTCAGTTTTTAGTTGGAGTCTGGAGTTGGAGGAGAGTCAAGTGGGAGTGGAGGTCCTGAGAGGTCTGAGGAAAGGAGTCAGAGGAACATACCTGGGACAAGGAGTTACCCTAAACTTAACCCCGGAGAGGCACTTAGGACGGATACCAGATCCGAGGCTGTGCCTAAGACAGACAGGACAGTGAATACCGGGATAGTAAAGGTCCACCATCTTCACTGTACCATAGCAAAGCAACACGGAGGGGTCAGTGACACAGAGGACTAATGTTGCCTAGCAGATTGGTACCCGTGAGGGGAGACAGGGCCAGCAGTTCAGCTGAAAGTGGCAGCAGGACCACACACAAAGCGCAGAAGTAGGAAGCCAAGGATCGGTCAGGGTGGGAACAACCGGGCCCCGATACAGACTCCGTGGACAATACTTTGTTATACCATCTGCAAAGTAAAGACTTGGAAAACGACAACACACGTGAGTGTGTGTGATCCTTGTGCTGAAGCCCTACTTTCCCTCATAAACTGCCATTGCCTCCACTCTCATCATCTCTACTGCTACTTCTACTTTCCTGCAACATCTGTAACCACCATCACAGACTTTAACTATCACTGCCCCGGGGAACCAGGCCCTACCTGCGGAGAGCCGTTCCATCTAAGCTGCTAAAACATCATCCCCGGTGGTCCCCTAACTGACCACAACTCGTGGGTGGCGTCACGGCAAACCTAATCCCCTGTAAATACACCCCATTTACTTGTGTGAACCCGGGACACGGTCCTGACCAGGACCGCCATGACATCCCACAGCAGTACCCCGGTCCGGTACCGAGTACCCCGTTCCAGTGGGCTCCACAACCTGGCATCACGAACAGGATCTACGGTGCCCAGTACCAGGCATTGTGTGCCGTGATTAGTGACCGTTTCGAATCAGCCGCCATTGCTGGGCGCGCGGCAAGCTGAATTCTAACTGCGCCACAGAGACTGTAAATTTCAAAATCCGCGCGGGAAGAAAAACCGCTCACCGCTCTGATGTCATCCGGAAGGGAAGAGAATCCCTGGTGCGCAGCGGAACCTTTGTGAGACATCCGGACGGAAGCGGAAGACAGGAGAGCGGACCTTAACTAAGGGGGCGCAGGATGTCGCAGCCAGCGGTGCCAAGCAGCGGCAGAGCAGCCGGAGAGAATCCAGTGCCGGATCAAGGAGCTGCACCCAGCGGTGCAGTGGCGCAAGGAGCAGCACCTGTCAGGCCGCTCCTGATGCCGTATACTCCAGGGGCAATGTGGCTGCCTCAATACTCCGGTGAGCCTAACACTCTTAATGACTTTATCAGCAAGATAAAAGCTTACTATGTGATGTACCCCCTCACTGAAGCCCAACGTGTAGGAATGATTATTGGACAATTAACAGGCAATGCACAGCGGGAGTTCGCATCCTGGCTGGACACAGATAAGGACACTGTAGAGCATCTTATTGCTGGATTAAAAGCAGCATTTGAATCTACTGCTGATACCCGGGCTAAAATGAGGTTCTTTGCATGTCAACAAAAGCCTGAAGAGAGTGCCAGAGACTTTGCCTTAAATCTGCAGGAAGCACTCAAAGCACTTAAGCTAGCAGAACCTGCCTTAGCCCCGGGAGCTGACAAAATGTTAATTGACCAGTTCATAGAGGGTCTCTTATCCCCGTCCCACAGAGGACAGCTGAGTATGATGCTCATCCAGAATCCTAAAATGACATTTGCTGAGTTAAAAGACAGAGCTATTCGTCTGCAGCAGGTAGAGGAGCCCCGGAATCTGCAATCTATACAGGGCCCTGCAGCAGAACCTAAGCAACCGATAGCATCAGCGACATCTGCCATGTCAACGACTGCTGCTGAACACATAGAGCCTATCTCTAATGAGGCCCTCAACCTAAAGCTAGATGCCCTGACAGACACCGTCATCTCAATGGCCAAGGTCATCAAGGAGCTGCGAGAGTCAAAGCCTGCACCCAAGATCAAGTTGGCGACCAGCAGAGAGGATGTCCCGTGGATGAGGCCCAGGAGATATCAAGCGACAAGAGGACGACCCAGCGATCACTATCAGACGGATGGACAGCCCATTTGCCGCCGTTGCCAAAAACCAGGTAACTTTGCCAGAGAGTGTGCTTTAAACGGAGATTCCCTGGGCAGGTAGGCCGCTCCTCAGTTATGAACTCTAAAGGTCCTTCAGCCTGGATTGACAGATTTGTGGGAGGACAGCCGGTGATCCCTATCCTATCGTGTTGAATGGCATTCCCTTTAATGCCTTGTTGGATACCGGGTCCCAGATAACATCGATTCCACATGTTCTGTACAAAAGGTACTGGGCTGATTCAGACATTGATAGTGGTCAATCAGACTTTAAAATGAATGTATGGGCTAGTAATGGACAATTAATACCACAGGTTGGGTTCAGAGAAATGACCATTCAGATTGGAAAGGTAGAATTGCAGAACCAGGGTCTTATAATTATAGATGTTGACCGGCGAGATTGTGAACCAGTAATGTTACTAGGAATGAATGTAATTGAAAAGTGTTTTTCCGAGGTAATTACTGTTTTGCAGCAGATCGCCGAGACTGCTGGAACCGGACAGCAGAGGCTTTTGTACAAAGAAATAAAAGCTCTCATGTTAAAGCAGCAGGTAGAAATATCCAGAGGTGAAATCGGCAGTGTACGAGTAAGTGATCCAATACCCATTCAGTGGCGTAACATTCACGGTCGCAGGGGTCGCGGCTGCGACGGGGCCCGGGCCTATAGGGGGCCCGGCGCCCGTGTAGCCAGCCGCCCCTGCGCCGCGCGATCCCAGCGCTCTGCGCCCGGCGATCCCAGCGCCCTGCGCCCGGCGATCCCAGCGCCCTGCGCCCGGCGATCCCAGCGCCAGCGCCGGGCGCAGCACACACCGCCGCATAGAGTCAGGAAGCTGTCCGGCAGGCGGCCACATCCTATTCCTTCCCAGCAGGTCAGGTGACCAGGGACTTGTGCGGTGGCTCCGCCCCCTCCTCAGTCTCCTGCCCGATGTCCCGGTAGCCATGTGTTTCGTCCTGGCCGCTCATTGAAGAGAAGGAGAGCGGAGGACAATGGTGAGAGGAGAAGGAGGTGAGCTGGGGACACAGGGGAACGGGGCACGCAGGAGAACGGGGGACAGAGGAAGAGGAGAGCTGTGGACACGGGAAACAGGAGGAGGAGAGCTGGGAGTGGGGACACAGGAGGAGGAGAGCAGGGTAAAGAAGGACGGAGGACACAGGAGGAGGAGAGCAGGGGACACAGGAGGAGGAGAACAGGGGACAGAAGAACGGAGGACACAGGAGGAGGAGAGCGGGGCACACAGGAGGAGGAGAGCAGGAGACAGAAGAATAGAGGACACAGTAGGAGGAGAGCAGGGGACAGAGGAGAACTGGGGACACAGGAGAATGGGGACAGAGGAGGACGACAGCTGGGGACACAGGAGAACTGGGGACACAGGAGGAGGAGAGCTGGGGACACAGGAGAACGGGGGGCAGAGGAGGACGACAGCTGGGGACACAGGAGAACTGGGGACACAGGAGGAGGAGAGCTGGGGACACAGGAGAACGGGGGGCAGAGGAGGAGGAGAGCTGGGGACAGAAGAACGGAGGACACAGGAGGAGGAGAGCTGGGCACACAGGAGGAGGAGAGCAGGAGACAGAAGAATAGAGGACACAGTAGGAGGAGAGCAGGGGACAGAGGAGAACTGGGGACACAGGAGAATGGGGACAGAGGAGGACGACAGCTGGGGACACAGGAGAACTGGGGACACAGGAGGAGGAGAGCTGGGGACACAGGAGAACGGGGGGCAGAGGAGGAGGAGAGCTGGGGACAGAAGAACGGAGGACACAGGAGGAGGAGAGCAGAGGACACAGGAGGAGGAAAGCAGGGGACACAGGAGGAGGAGAGCGGTGGACACAGGAGGGGGACAGCTGAAGACACAGGAGGAGGACAGCAGGGGACAGAAGAACGGAGGACACAGGAGGAGGAAAGCGGTGGACACAGGAGGAGGAGAGCTGGGGACACAGGAGGAGGAGAGCAGGGGACAGAAGAACGGAGGACACAGGAGGAGGAGAGCTGGGGACAGAAGAACGAAGGACACAGGAGGAGGAGAGCGGGGGACACAGGAGGAATAGAGCGGGAGACACAGGAGGAGGAGAGCAGGGGACAGAAGAACGGAGGACACAGGAGGAGGAGAGTGGGGGACACAGGAGGAGGAGAGCAGGGGACAGAAGAACAGGACACAGGAGGCGGAGAGTGGGGGACACAGGAGGAGAGCAGGAGACAGAAGTACGGAGGACACAGGAGGAGGAGAGCTGGGGACACAGGAGGAGGAGAGCTGGGGACACAGGAGGAGGAGAGCGGGGGACACAGGAGGGCGAGAGCTGGGGACACAGGAGGGCGAGAGCTGGGGACACAGGAGGACGAGAGCTGGGGACAGAAGAACGGAGGACACAGGAGGAGGAGATCAGGGGCCAGAAGAACGGAGGACACAGGAGGAGGAGAGCAGGGGACACAGGAGGAAGAAAGCGGGGGACACAGGAGGAGGAGAGCGGCGGACACAGGAGGGGGAGAGCTGAAGACACAGGAGAAGGAGAGCTGGGGACAGGAGAGCGGGGGACACAGGAGGAGGAGAGCTGGGGACAGAATAATAGAGAACACAGGAGGAGGAGAGTGGGGGACACAGGAGGAGGAGGAGCAGGGGACAGAAGAACAGAGGACAGAGGAGGAGGAGAGCTGGGGACACAGGAGAACGGGGGACACTGGAGGAGGAGAGCGGGGGACACAGGAGAATGGGTGTCAGAGAAGGAGGAGAGCTGGGGACAGAGGAGGAGGAGAGCTGGGGACACAGGAGAATGGGTGACACTGGAGGAGGAGAGCGGGGGACACACAGGAGAATGGGTGATACTGGAGGAGGAGAGCGGGGGACACACAGGAGATTGGGGGACAGAGGAGGAGGAGAGCAGGGGACACACAGGAGAATGGGGGACACTGGAGGAGGAGAGCGGGGGACACAGGAGAATGGGGACAGAGGAGGAGAGCAGGGGACACTAAAGGAGAGCAGAAGACTCCACTACTGGAATAGGCTAACATGTGGGATGACACTGGGTTTTGGAATGAGTCTACAGTTATGTGCAGTTCTCACTAATCCTAATTTTCAGATCCCGGTAGGGCTGCATATATAAGGCTGTGTGCTGATGATATGGATACGCAGTGGTTTGGACGCAGCATCTTGTTGCTGCATTCAAAACCGCTGCGTAATACAGTATAAGCATAGTGGATGGGATTTGTAGAAATCCCATCCTGACTATGCATAACCCGACCACAGCGTTCTGACAGCTGCGATGTGGGTGTCCGCTCCTCCGCATCTCCGCAGCATGTTAATTTCATGCTTCGGAGTCAGAAGCGGTTCCAATCGGGTGACGGCAGGGAGAAGCCGCCCTGCACCTGCCACACATGGTGAGTACAGGGCGGCTGCTGTCTCCCTGCGGGCACCCGCGGCTTCACTCAGGTCCGGAGGAGCTGCGTCCAACACGTAGCTCTTCCAGACCGTGAGCACATAGCCTTAGGCTGCATATATAGCACAATATATAGAGAGATATAAGGCTGCACTACATGGAGAGCTATGAGGCTGCATATATAAGGCTGCAATATATGAGGTTGTACTATAAGGATAGCTATGAGGCTGCATATA
This sequence comes from Allobates femoralis, assembly GCA_033576535.1. NCBI lineage: Eukaryota > Metazoa > Chordata > Amphibia > Anura > Aromobatidae > Allobates > Allobates femoralis. The sequence goes on from JARQOC010000003.1 coordinate 448,962,204, forward strand.
TAAGGCTGTACTATAGAGGCTGCACTACATGGAGAACTGAACCTGCGTTATACTATATGGAGGACTGTGAGGTTGCATTATACTATATGGAGGGCTGTGAGGCTGCATTATACTATATGGAGGCCTGTGAGGCTGTATTATACTATATGGAGGTCTATGAGGCTACTATATGTAGGATAGTGGGGGTACATTATAATAATTGGATGACTATTGGGTCTACCTTATGAATGGGGGACTATGAGATGCATTATAATACATGGAGGACTATGGGGGTATATTGTGACATATAGAGGAATATGGGGATGCATTATAATAATGGGATGGGCTATATTCCAGTAGGAGGGCCATATATAGCAGGGGTCAATTTGTGAATCTTTATAGATCTTAGAATGTTACATGGGGCCCAAACATCTGACCAATATGTGCTCGCGCGGGGGGTAAGAGGGGGGCCCAGGTCTGAATTTCGCACCGGGGCCCTCCAGACTCTAGTTACGCCACTGTACCCATTGTAATACCTCCCAAAACTGAAATGTTGGTCTGGTGTAGAGCCGCAATAGGCATCAAAGAGCAAGATTATCAAGCCCTGGTAGAACCCGTGTACTCAGACAGTAGACCTACTATACTCACAGCTAGAGGAGTGGTTGAGATACACCGGGGAAGAGTGCCATTACGCCTACTAAATTGCGGAGAGGATGAGATCACATTACCAATGTATGCTACCATGGCTAAATTGTACACGGTTGATAACAATGCCATCACAGCCGTCGAGCCCTTGGACCCGTCAAGTCAGGTGGATGACAATGGCTCAAGGGAAAAGCTGGAGGATTGGTGCCAAAAGTTACATGTAGGTACCAGTTCTACACCTTCCCATCAAAAGCATGGAGTATACCGAGTTTTGAAAGAATATGAGCAAGAATTCAGCAAACACCCGTTAGATTTTGGGCAGAATAAAGGGGTAGAGCACACTATACCCACAGGTAACCATCAGCCTATAAAAGAGAGGTATAGACCATTACCACCCGCTCACTACCAAACCACCAAAGATATGCTCAGAGAAATTAAAACTGCAGGGGTAATAAGAGACAGTTGTAGCCCCTGGGCAGCACCTCTAGTGTCAGTTAAAAAGAAGGATGGGACCATGAGAATGTGTGTAGATTACCGGCAGATTAATCGCATCACACATAAGGACGCATACCCATTACCTAGGATTGAGGATTCATTAGCTGCATTAAAATCTGCTAACTACTTTTCCACCCTTGATCTGACTAGTGGGTACTGGCAGGTTCCTGTGGCCTAGGCCGACAATTAGAAGACAATGTTTACTACGCCGATGGGCCTCTGTAAGTTCAATTATATGCCATTCGGACTCTGCAACGCACCCGGGACCTTCCAACGCCTGATGGAGAGCTGCCTAGGACATAAGAACTTTGAAACTGTCCTCCTGTACCTAGATGACGTCATATTCTACTCCAAGACGTATGAGCAACATCTACAAGACCTGGTAGAAGTGTTTGAAGCCTTGTCCAAATATGGCATGAAAATCAAGCCATCCAAATGTCACCTTCTCAAACCAAAGGTACAGTACCTGGGACATGTCGTGAGTTCAGAGGGAGTAGCACCGGATCCTGATAAAGTCAAAGTGATAAGGGATTGGCCAAGACCTACAAATGTGAAAGAAGTGAGGCAATTCCTGGGCCTGGTAGGCTACTATAGATTTATCAGTGGATTCACGAAGTTAGCAGCTCCACTACAAGACATCCTGGTAGGACAGTCAAGAAAGTCTGCAACCCGTGACCCTCCTTTCCAGTGGAGTGAAGAGAAGGAAGATTCCTTCAACAAGCTGAAATGTGCACTGATGGGAGAAGAGATTCTGGCATACCCTGATTACCATCAACCATTCATTCTATACATGGATGCCAGCAGCGTGGGACTGGGAGCAGTGTGGTCGCAGAAGCAAGGAGGCAAAGAGAGAGTTATTGCCTTTGCAAGTAGGAAGCTCCGGCCTACAGAAAGAAATCCCGAGAACTACAGCTCCTTTAACTTAGAACTACTGGCAGTATTTTGGGCTGTAACTGAATGTTTCAAGCACTATCTGGCATCTGCAGAATTCACCAACTACACGGATAACAACCCGTTGACCCCCCTGTATACAGCAAAATTAGGTGCACTGGAGCAGCGATGGATAGCCCGGCTGTCTAACTACAATTTTGTCATCAAATATAGGGCAGGCCGCAAGAACGGGAACGCAGGTGCCTTATCCTGGATGCCACACCTGAAAGACGTGGAAGAGGAACCGGAAGAGTTGGAAGAATTTGAACTACCGGCCTTTCATCGTTCAAAGGTAGAAGATTATCAACCCGGCATCTACCAAAGAGAACAACAAGCAAGTCTTAACCCGTTAGCACACCATGGATGGGCTGGTACCCAAGATAGTGATCCAGCTGTGATGCTAGTGAAAGAACTGCTTACACAACAAGGTGTGTACCCTAACCAGAACGCCCCAGCTGAGACCAAACAACTCTGGAAAGAGAGAGGCAAGTTGTTCCTGTATCAAGGGAAGCTCTGCAGAAGGCACACCAACCCTAAAACACATGAATTGGTCTGGCAGATAATCGTACCCAAGCGAGACGTCAAAATGGTCTTAGAAGCCTACCACGACGGTGCAGGTCATTTTGGATGGAAGAAGTTGGAGGTGCTCCTCAGAGAGAGATTCTACTGTGTTGGCATGAGAAAATCAATTGAAGATTGGTGTAGAAAATGTGGCCCGTGCAACCTTAGAAGAAGAGATCAGCAGAGAGCCCCACTCCAGTCCATAGTAACCAAGCAACCACTAGAGTAAGTTGCATTAGACCACGTCAAGTTGTCACCAAGCCGGTCAGGATATGTCTATGCCTTAACCATCGTGGACCATTACTCACGCTTCTTAGTGGTGATACCCGTCAAGGACCTGACAGCGAAGACAGCTGCAAGAGCGTTTCTGACACATTTCTGTAGACCGCATGGTTACCCGGAACAAGTCCTTGCAGATCAAGGTCCAGCTTTTGAATCAGAGATTTTCCAAGAATTCTGCAATATGTACGGCTGTAAGAAAATCCGCACGACAGCGTACCATCCCCAAACAAATGGCTTATGCGAAAAGATGAACCATATTGTAATTGACCTATTGAAAACGTTACCAGAATCTGAGAGAAATCAATGGCCAGATAAATTACCCGATTTGGTAGACTTATACAACCATGTTCCAGTGAGTTCTACAAACTGCACCCCAGCTTATCTTATGCGTGCAAGACCCGGTAAGCTACCAATTGACTTAGATATGGGAATTCTGAAACCAGACACAGAAGTTGAAGAAACCAATTGGGATACCCTACGTCAACAACAGTATCGCTTAGTACAAGAGTGCGTAGAGAAAAATCTTCAGCAAACTAGAGCAAGACAAGAGAGAACCTACAATCAAAGTGCTCAAGCAACTCCATTACAACCTGGTGAGCAAGTTCTCAGGAGAAAGAGACGCACTAACAAATTGGATAATCAGTGGGAACCCATCCCGTACGCAGTCTTACCATCCAATTTAGACAATGCTAAAATGTGTCTAATAAGCAAAGATGAAGGAAGAACTTCAGTAGTTGGGTCCAGAGACCATCTCAAACCGTGTCCTGAAACCCTGAAGACACCAGAAGTAACAGAACCCGTACGAATCCAACCTGTCAAAGAGAAAGAAGATGAAGTATTTCATATGGAGCTAGGAGATTTCCCCAAAACATGGCCAAATTACTACGGAGCAGTTGTAGTCCCAATGATTGCTTTCCCTTCAATGGTGGTACCAACACCAGAACCCGCATTACCCGAAGTAGTCCCAAGACCTGAAGAACTGGAAGTAGAACCCGTAGAGGAAGAATCAATTCCTGGTCCCATTGAGTTTGCCAGTCTGTCACGGGTGGCACGGATGACAGGGTAGAGGCCACGCGCAGACGGTCCCAGCGTTTGGCCAATCAGCCATAATGTTTGAGGACGGTCCGTCTTTCAGGGGCATTTACCTTCTGTGTAGATAGAGAGAAGGTATGATAAGATCTCCCTATCATGGGGAGACGGCTGGGAAGGTCTTGTGCTCGGTCTGGTTTCTACACCAGTATTCTGGGTCACTAGGACCCAGCAGGTTCTTCCCACCTTTATAAGGAGTTTCATTGCCCTCCCTCGGTGCAGGTGATATTTCCTTGTGCACTCATTATCCTTGCTCCAGCAGAAGCTGAGGTTGTGGAGGTTGCTGTGCTCTGCTGCAAGATAAGTGTTTTCTTTCCCCATTGTCTGTTTTTCCTTGTGTTTGTCTTTAGTTGTTAGTGGAGGGGTCTAGTGAACCTCTCCATCTGATCCTTAGATAAGGTAGTGCTAGGATCAGAGAGGGACGAGGTTCGTGGTCGGCGACAGTTGAGGAAACTGTATAGGGACGTCAGGGCAGACAGGGTCAGCCCCAGTAAGACTAGGGGTCACCCTCTCCCTCTTGTGCCCATAGCTTTAGGGACTCCTTATTCCCCCCCCGTCGTTGTCCTACGCTGAGTGTCTCTCCCGCTCCCAGCGTGACACAGTCCTACAGTCAGATCTTCATCTTCTATAGTATCAAACACTACAAGTAGGTACATGCCCACCAGCACCAATAGGCTACATGCAAGTAGTATACCCGTTTTACGCAGATCAGAGCATAGTACCAGATGCCAGTTACCAGCTAGGTGCAGGGATTAAAAGGTCAAATTAACTGTAAAATGTAAATATGTTTGTGTAAATATAAATTAAACCCGGTAGATAGTGTCATAGAGGGTGGAGGAACTGGATTCACCCCCATGTACATTAAGTTAGGGAAAGAAAGTGCCTGGGGGTGGTGTAGAGAATCCTGGCCTCCTAAGCAGATACGCCCGTGGACAAATGTACATAGTTAATGCAACGTTAAAAAAGCCCAGTACCTACAGAGACTATCCTGTATGAACTTTTTCCTTTTATTTTTTTTATGGACCATACTACCACGGACTGGTTGTGGTATAAACATTCTTTTATATATTCATCAGCCCGGAGGCAATAGACTAAACCTCCGGAAGGACTGCTTTTTTGAATTTTTGGACTGTTTTTGAACTTTAGTGATTTTTGTACCTTTTACTTTTAAGTCTCTGTAAATATTAATTGTATTAACTGTTTGTTTATTTGTTGTTCCACAGTCCCGGAGTACTGTCTTTAACTAAGGGGGAATGTGGCACCCCAAGGGTTAATGTGCCACAGAAACATCAACATGGGTTTACTCCCCACACAACATTACACTAGAAAGTGGGAGGAGGTTAGGTAGCACCTGCAAGAGTGGGAGGAGCTAATGTTGTTTACCTCAGAGCAGGAGTGACAGATAGTCAGTTTTTAGTTGGAGTCTGGAATTGGCGGAGAGTGAAGTGGGAGTGGAGGTCCTGAGAGGTCTGAGGAAAGGAGTCAGAGGAACAGAGGAACATACCCGGGACAAGGTGTTACCCTAAACTTAACCCCGGAGAGGCGCTTAGGACGGATACCGGATCCAAGGCTGTGCCTAAGACAGCCAGGACAGTGAATACAAAAGCTGTTTTTAGGGCTGTATATTTGGTTTTCCCTTATGATAGTGGAGAGTTTGCTGACATATATTATATACCTAATTTAAAATGTGGCAAGGCATGCAGTTAGGTATGGGGGAGTGAACGTGCTGCTGTTGTTGCATGCAGAGGTCGAGGGCCAGGTGAAACTGTGCCTGCTGTGGAAGCACAACAAACATGCTCATCCATAAGACCTAGCTGCCTGTCCTGAACTCACATGAATTATCCCACGCCCGGGTGCACTGCTCTGCTACATGTCTGGTAGAGGTTCTCTACCAGAGATATAGCAGAGCTAAAGAAGAGTCCTGCATTGGACTACGGCGGACAGAAGATGATTTTTTTGGAATAAAGATGGAGTCTCAAATTGTATTTTTTGTTTTATTTCTAATAAAAAATTTTTTCTCTGTGTTGTCTTTTTTAAAAAAAATACTTTAATAGAAATTCATGGCGGTCATGTCTAATATTGGCGTGACCCCATGAATTTCGGGCTTAGGGCCAGCTGATAACACAAAGCTGGCCCTAACCTCTTTATTACCCAGTGAGCCAATGCACCAGGGCCCTGTACAGTGTTGAGAAGGGGTTAGATGGTGGGCTAACACTGGTGCCCATCAATCTAAGTTTCTAATAATCGAATATATGCCTAACAGTTCAATGAACCATCAGTTATAATAGTACATATAGGAAACCTTCAAAACACAATCAAACAGGTCATAAACAGAATTACTATGTGACCTGTTTGATTGTGTTTTTAAGGTTTCTTATATGTACTATTATAATTGATGGTTCATTGAACTGTTAGGCATATATTTGATTACTATTGACCTCCATTACCAAAAGGGTCATATACCTTATTGTCTCCACCAGCCCCTCTGTTTTTTGATCTCCAAAGTGTTTTGTTATAATTGCATGACAACCTTGTCATATAATAATTTACTCTGAGGTTCCCGATTATGTAGATTTTTAATTGTCCGCATATGTGTTGTAATAACTCTTACAATTTCTGGTGTGTTCCCTATCTATATGCCATGTCATCTCTTGTGTGGTACTTATAATTCTTGGCATGTGAGCACCTTCCCCCCTTTTTACAATTGTAAAAATTAGTGGTGCTTCTCCTTCTCCTTTACAGGTGAGCTGAGAGTAAACTTTTCTTTTTCTTATTTTCCCAGGCTTCAATAATCACTCCCTCCAACTGCAAACCCAGGTGTTACCTGTGGCATGTGGAATGGGATTTGTAAATCAGGTACCTTCTGCAGCCAACCCCATGGATGGATTAATGAAGAGCTAGGCAACAAGATTGGGCAAACAATAATATCATATAAGTGATTGTGTCCTGGTGCTAGAAGAGATGGGACCTGAGGCAAAGAAAGATGATTCACCGCTGAGGCCAGAGCCATCTTGGGATTGCAGTATAATGCAGAAATCCTGTGGTGCCATGTGCCTGCAGTCTGCACTTTGGGGATCTGACATATCCACCCCAAAATCCTGCTCTGGAGGACGTGATCTTCCACACCTCTCCAGGGGCCGAGGGTGCTGCACTGCAACCAGAGCAGCCCGCAAATGAGATGCCAACCTAAGTGGGCTGGAGTGCGACTGCGTTCCTCACATTGGGCCTGAAATGTAGCTAGATCAAGAAATTGTGCTAGTTCCACATGCCTGAAGAAGCCACACTGGAACAGAGCTCAGAGTCAGGAGGCATGTGTTCCATATGCTTGCCGGAAGTCAACAGGTCAGAGTCAGCATCACATGCCTGGCCTTATTAAACCTGTAGTGGGTGCATCTGCAAATCGAGGAGGATGAAGAGCATGATGAGATAATATTGGCAGAAACCCCTGTTTCCCTGCCTTCCGTGGCACCCCTCTTCAGATGCCTTTGACTGGGAGAATGCCAGGTGGAGCCCTCTATTCTCTCACAGCAACTATCCTTCTACGCAAGAGCCACCCCAGCCTGTTTCATTTCTGGAAGAAATTAGGCTCTCAGATGAGAGTGGTTGTAAAGGCCTCAGTTTAAATCCTTTGAGAAGAAATGTACCCGAGGCCAGGTGTCGACTTTCTTGCAGAAAGGGGGTTTTGGCTCCTAGCTGAAGATGGGAGTAGTGAGCAGTGCTATGTAAATTGGTCCACCCTGCTGCATGACCCCGAGCCTTCACGACTCCACACCCTCTGTGTTGGGTAGGTGTCCAGCTTCATGAAGGTGAATAGCAGAAAGAGGTTTTATGCAGTAAGTGAAAGTTGGGTCATCACCGCAGGGAAATTCCAAGTCTTGGAGCAGGAGACTGATATGGAGAGGATAGAGCATTGGCTGCCGGGCAAGCTTGACCATGTTATCCAACCAGCTGCAGTGAAAACAACAGGGGCAACAGATTCTGAAGAGCCTGTTAGAGTTGGCCAAATTCCTCTGATGTGTGCTAGTAGAGGTGGTTATCTTGTATTTCCTCCATCTTCTTCTTCAGCAGTGGCAAAGATGGGGTGTGCTGGGAGGCAGTTCGTGGTGAAATATGCCCCTAGATGAGTAGCCCCTAGAACATTCCGACAGCGAACTATAGCGTAGAGAGGCCACATCCATCGTTGAAAAAGCTGCTACAGTCGATTTACTCCGATTAAAGAGGACTGCACTAAAACATTTCTGTTCTTGGGTTGCTGACCTGACCTGGAGTTGCTATGTTTGCCACTCAAGGACTGTTTAGGGTTCTGAGAAGAGTGAGGCCTGGTTTATTTGTTAATTTTTATTTTTCACTACCAAAGTTTAGTGACGGTTGCACTTCCTCCTGCTGGATTAGCGGAACTGCAGCCTTGGGGTACACCTCACCTTCCCTTACTGGATGGTGCCCCATTATCTTAATGACCTGTACCTCACTTTGTTGGACTCTGCTGATCCTTGTGGGAATTACTTATACACTGTGTATATTTATATATGTGTGTCTTTTAAACTTATTATAGTCTATGCTAAGTGACTAATGAGTGCTTGTATAGCATAAATGTGAAAAAATAAATCACGTACCAACATTTGCTTTTATTGTAAATTTGTTAAAATAAAGCTTTTTAAATTCACTCCTTGTTTGCTTGAATGTTTCTGCAAACTAAGAGGTGCTTTGATACTCCCCTACAGATGCTGGAGAACAAGCCGCAGCCCTCTGGCCTGATGGTGTGAGGTATGGAATTGCAAGACGCTACACACACTCCTATAGAACTGGGCTGGACAACTCCAGTACTCAAGGGTTGCAAACAGTGCATGTTTTCAGGATTTCCTTAGCATTGCACAGGGTGTTGAAATATTCACCTGTGCAGGTGCAATGTTAAAGAAATGCTTAAAACTTCAACTTGAGGCCTGTAGTGGCCCACTTCTGCCCTAGAAGTCTCTATGGAGGAAGCAAGGGGGCAAAAGGAATCCTAGAGCCCTTCCATCAAAACTGCAGTTCTTCCTGGATTCTCTTACAAGAATATGCGGGGTGACATTCACAGGAAGCTGTACTCCCTGACATCACCACTCCTTACACATGCTGTCTCACGATACCTCTACCTCTCACGCTACCCCTAGATCTCATGTGATATTGCGGATCTCATGAAACAGCTAGTGATAAAAGCTCTGACAACACTGAGGTTATCTCAGGTCACACAGCAGGATACCATGCTGTGTGACACCTGCTCTATAGACTGAGACAACCTAAGTGAAGTCACGGCTTGTCACACTGCTGGAAGTCGTGCATTGCCTGCTGTCCCACCATATCAAGGATGCAGTCATTGATATTGCCTCCTATATACTGCGACTACTTCAGGATTTATTTATTCTTGAGCAGCTGTGGGCAGCTATTCTTACCCTGTGGTGGAGCAATAACTATGTATCTGCCCCGGGTAAGAATACCAACTCCCGGGTGTGTGATTTTTCTTGGCTGGTATAAAAATTGGGGAGGGGGACCCCCATGGCAATTTTTTCAATTATTTATTTATTTTTACAGTAATCTGACATCAGTTTAGTTAACATTCTGGCAATCAGTCACAGATGCCATCAGACAGGTTGGGCAGGGCTAAGTCTGACTTTAACCAATAACCAATGTGCAGGAAGGCTGTCTAATACATGACACCATTGCAATTGTGTAGTGTGAATGGACAGATCTTTAAATATGGCGCCCTGTGAAGGGACAGCCAATGGTAACACAGTAGCCCCCACCAATAATCGCTGATGAGGCTGTGGCACACCCCTGGGAAATAACTAGGAGACGCTCATTCCATCCATGTCCCCTGTTTACACTCCAATACCCAGGCAATTATCCCTTTGTGTTGCCTTGGATTTTACAACACGGCTTAGAGACAGCTACCCGGAGCAACTGCGAGAAACCTGATCACTTTCCCAAATTACACGCCGCCACTTCGTAGCAATTTCAAGGCAACAGTCACAAAAATCACGATTGCCAGGCAGTTGCTACCATGCAGTGGCGGCGTGTAAAGGTACCTTTAGAGGACGGCTAGTACAGCCTATGTAACTCAAATTGCACAATGTGCATGAAGCCATATAAACCATATAGGTTGAAGAGCAGTTGATGTAATATGTAATTTTTATGATTTATTATCTGTGCTGCCCTGAAAAGAGTCAGTCCGGCTCATGTATTTACACAGACCACACTTATCCTGTCCACATTTAAAATTGCTTGTGAATTTGAGCCAAGTTGGAGCAGAGTTTTTCCCAACATTACCAAACAAGCTCGGTGACACAAAACTAGCTAAGTCTCTCTCTTTTCTAGGAACATATCTGCTTCCATGTTTAAGGATCTCATATAAATGCTTTCTTTTAAGATGTTTTGAGCACTTTAATAAAAGAATCTTGCAGAATTGGAATCAGTGTGCCGGACCTTGACATTCTTCACCCAGATCACGGTGACAGCAGCACTGAAGCTTGATAAATAAGGCCGGCTTCACACTGCGGGGTTGATCTGATCCGTGGCTGTCAGGGTGAACCTGACAGCCCCAGACTGGACTTTGGCCCCATAGTAGCCTATGGGGCCGGATGGCAGCTCTCTGCCATCCGGTTTCCATCTTTCCGGGACAATCCGGGAGAATTCAGATTTCTCTCACGGACACAAAAATGTTGCTTGCAACGTTTTTGTGTCCAAGGAGAAAAATCTTCTCTAATTGCCTTCTCCCGGATCCTCACGGATTTGGCCGGATCTTCTCAGCAATCCGGCGCTCTCTAACATGGGAGCCTGTGGGGCCAGATTGCACCCGTCCGGGAGGATCTGGGAACCGGACACCTGCGGCTGCACGCCGTTGTTGTTTCAGGACCGCGGCTAGCTCCCTGCGAGCGTCAGCAGCGTCAGCTGCGTGCGGCTGCACACCAGACCAGAGGGCATATTAGCCCTCCAGTTCTGTGTGCTGATCCAGTTTGGGGCTGTCAGGTTCATCCTGACAGCCACGGTTCGGATCAGACCCGCAGTGTGGAGCCAGCCTAAGACTCTAGAAAGCTAATGTCTGTGCCAAAACAGCTGGGCTCCAGTTTAAAATAATTTGAGCTGTGTTTAGCAGCTTTTGGGCTCCTTTGAAGGTGTTTTCTAGACCCCTGATTTTTCATCCCATTGATTTGAATGGGGTTCAGAAGTTCAGCAAACTGTTTGCCGAACATATTCCCCCTCAGAGACCCGAACACGAACTTCAAAAAGTTTGCTTATCTCTACCTACCACCAGTGCATAAGGTATGATAATCTGTAAGATGCCATAGCTGCAGAGAATTATGGGGAAGTTCATGTAGCAAAACAAAATGGTAAATGATGCTTAGCAGGTTTTTCTTTTATTTTGTGGACTGAATGGTGACTCAGTGGTTAGCACTGCAGTCTTGCCTCACTAGAGTCCTAGATTAAAATCCCACGAAGGACAAACTCTAAAAGGAGTTTGTATGTTCTCCCTGTGTTTGCATTGGTTTCTTACCACACCTTAAAGACATACTGATAGCGTGCAGTTTAGATTGTGAGCCTAATGGTACCTTTACACGCGGCAACATTTCTAGGGTGTCAACAGGTAACTCACTGGCTGCAGTGAAATCATGGAGACAAGGTTCTATCTTGTTGCTGTGTACAAATGGAATAATGTCTCCATGATTTCACTGCAACCTGTAAGTTACCTGTTGACAACCTAGAAATGTTGCCGCGTGTAAAGGTACCATAACAGTGTTGCTGAGAATGTAAAGTGCTGTGGAATTAATGATGCTATGTAAGTGAATAAATATTATTATGATTATTATTATTATTGTGATCCTCAAATTGAATCTCAAAGTGCTTGAATTTTCATTAAACCATGAATTTCAGGGAATTAAACTCAATCCTTCATGGATGGATCTGCTTATTTCTAATTGCTACTACCCAACTACTCTTCACTGGGATGCAGTAGCTTGCAGCCACTTCAACTGATGACTTTTCATAGATAATGCCTCTGAAGTTGACATACATTTCTATGGTGAGAAACCCCCTTTAAATGTTTTTATGGCATTACTTTTCTTCTCAGATTTAATGTGCATTATTTGGTTAAACTAGAAACCCTCTTTATGTTTTTGTAATTATTTATGATCTTTGGGATTAGTTTGAGCTGTAACTGTATCTTCAGACTTGTTAAAGGTGCATATTTTGCCAATTACAATGGCTAAATTAAATTTGTTATACTACAGACATTTTTTTGTTTTTGAATAATGAAAGTGAAGATATTAGACAGTGACAGGAACCTGGTAACAATAATTATACTGCACCATTCACCCTTCATAATTATCATGAAGTATGGACACTTCACATTGTACTGATTAGTCTCCTGAGCTCAAACTTTGCAGAAAATGCTTGAATAAAGACTTCTCAGTTGTCGGCTGATTATCCGCTTTTTTAAACATGTTGTTTGTTAAAATTGTTCCAGCTAAGTGTACTGTACATTCATAAAACTTGTAGATGGTATATCTGTGTCGTATTACTATAATGGAGCTGAGTGGAATGTGAATATGAATATGTTGCACAGGCAAATGAAAACAAATTTTATTTTGCATAATTATTGCAGGAAAATTACCCAGACTGCAGAATGGTGGTGTTAGCATGTTAAAGAAACTGCTAATGTCTCGGAGGCAACTTATATAATCATAGGATATAAAATCTTTCTAGCATATCAATGCAATTTGGTCATTTTCTTCAAGGACTTAAATGTCTTTTTCTTATTACATTAAAATGAACAATGAACAGAAACTTATGATTGAAAAGTTACCTTGAAGTAGTTTATGAAATTCTAGAAGTATGTGATAAAAAAAAATAACAATCATGGTGCTCTTCATATGGTTTTGTAATAGAATTGACTTTTGTGTTGTATATACCTGATAATATAACTTTCTAATATTTGTAGGAGCAAAGTGAAGTCGAACACTAAACAGAAAACAATGTTTTTTGGACAGTTGCATCTGGGTGGTTTTCCTGGATTCGGGTCTAAATGACATCCCCCATAGGACGAGTGCCATTTAGAACTGCGTTCTGGGCAAAGACAGTTCTAAAACCCTGATCCAGAAACCAGATCCAGCGGGATCTGGAGTCCCACCGATCCGGGTTCAATAGAGTCACATTTAAAATCTACCTGTGTTGCCCTGGATCTGGGTGGATGCAGGTGTTAAAGGTTTTGGTCACAGAGACCAAAATCCTAACAAGGTGCAGATTTTATCTCCATGAAAAATCTGTGGACACCTGCATCCACCCTGTTCTGGGGGAACCGTACAGAACCTGATGCACCCACAAGTGCCCGCGGCCACATTGACAGTCAGTGGGGCCAAAAACTGATGCGGGTGCATTCAGTTTGTGACAGATTCACAGGGATGGCAAAAAACACCAGTGTGAAACCAGATTTAGTATTTTACTCCTACCTATGCCATTAGTGCTTCAAGTTACATCTTCTTTTTTCACAGCACTTCATGTTTGCTTGGATTGTGGATTTTAGCTTTCAGCAGAATTGTCTACACTCAAACATTATGGGAGAATTATCTATTTTAATTGGAAAATACAGCAATAATTATATTCATCATCACAAAAAGGAATATTACAAGAGACAACTTACACAAGCAACCAAAGTGGTTAAACAGTACAACTTTTACAAACTTTAACAAATAACACAGCATTATCTGCTGTCTGCTCAATTACACCAACACCCATTCACAACAGCTAAGGGCCGCTTTACACACACCAACTTCTGTGACCAACTTCTAAACAGATCTCTGGTTGCAGTGAAATCATGGACACATTGCTCCATTTGTACACAGCCACAATATGGAACAATGTGTCCATGATTTCACTGCAACCAGCAAATTGCCAGTGAAATTGTATGCAATATTGTGTCGTGTAACGGTACCCTAAGTAGCCGATGTAGTCCAAACTGTCAAGGTACCAATTTAGTGCAGGTTTAGAAGGGGTTAATGTCCTACTGCCAGGACTATATTAAAGTAGGAACTTATAATGATATCAAAAAGGTGATTGAAGGAGTTAATGTCCCACAGGCACTCCCACAACAGACTAAGCAGTGTAAATTATATCCAAAATGGTGTGCAAGGGGTTAATGTAGCACTGCCAGTAGTAATAGACACTACAAAGGATGCACTTAATGCAGAAATGGTATATAAGGGGTTAACTTGGCAGTGGCATTATAACTACACACTGTGTTATAGAAATAACACCAAAAAGGGAATATAAGGGGTTAATGTACTACTGCCAGTACTAATAGACACTAAATAGTATGGAGTTAATGCTGAACTGGTATATAAGGGGTTAAGTTCGCAGTGTCATTACAACTACACACTGTGTAATCGAAATAACACCCAAAATGGACTATAAAGGCTTAATATTCCTACTGTAAGTAGTACAATATATACAGTAATAATAATTTTGTGACAAAAAAGATATGTTATCTGAATTTGTGGTGATAATGTACAGGAGCTTGCTTCCCGACGTCGCTGTGACAGGAAACGTCAAAGAAGGAATGATGTCTGAGGTAAAAATTCAAAATTCGCGGTCTAAAATGGCGGCCGCGAAATTTGAATTCATAAAATGGCGGCTTTCGCTAGGCGCTGTTCTGATTGGCGCCTGACTTCCCATAGCGATACATGGAGGAATGAGGCACGAATCTCATTGGTCGCGATGTATTTTTAAACATGGCGCCGTGAATCTGATTGGTCGGCGCTCAGCGGGGAGACCGGCGAGTTGGATGCCCAGCGCCTGGTTCTATTTTCGGCCATGGCGGTCGGCGGCACTGCGGTCGGCGCTTTGAGCGCCGAAGTCTGTAGCTGGGCGAAGAACTTCGGTGTTCGCCCAGCTACTGGCGGGGGCACCGGCGGAGGTCGGGCTCCTTGTGGGGAGCAGTGGTGGAGCTCGGGCTCCAGGTGGGGGAGACCGCTGCAGCTTGGGCTCCTGCCGGGGAGCAACACCGGAGCCCGGCCTTGTAGCGAAGGGCACCACTTGGAGCTCGAGCTCGTGGCGGGGGGCACCGGCGGAGCTCGGGCTTGTTGCGGGGGTCCCCGCCGGAGCTCGGACTCCTGCCGGGGACCACCGCCGGAGGTCGGGCTTGTTGCAGGGGGCACCGCAGCAGCTCGGGGTCATGCCGGGGACCACCGCCGGAGGCACTGTGGAAGACATGGAGGCTATATGGTTTATAAAAATGGCGCTGAATGTGAGGCGCTGTGCTCATTGGTCGGCGCTAGCACCAATTCTCATTGGTCGCTGTGTGCTGGCGCCGACCAATGAGCATAGCGCCTCACTTACAGCGGTAAATTTGAAACTCAAAGTCCTCCATTATATCTCAATGGGAAGTGAGGCGCTATTCTCATTGGTCGCTGTGTGCTGGCGCCGACCAATGAGAATAGTGCCTCACTTACAGCGGTAAATTTAAAACTCAAAGTCCTCCATTATATCTCAATGGCAAGTCAGGCGCTATTCTCATTTGTCGCTGTGTGCTGGCGCCGACCAATGAGCATAGAGCCTCACTTACAGCGGTAAATTTGAAACTCAAAGTCCTCCATTATATCTCAATGGCAAGTCAGGCGCTATTCTCATTTGTCGCTGTGTGCTGGCGCCGACCAATGAGCATAGCGCCTCACTTACAGCGCTAAATTTGAAACTCAAAGTCCTCCATTATATCTCAATGGGAAGTGAGGCGCTTTTCTCATTGGTCGCTGTGTGCTGGCGCCGACCAATGAGCAGAGCGCCTCACTTACAGCGCTAAATTTAAAACTCAAAGTCCTCCATTATATGTCAATGGGAAGTGAGGCGCTATTCTCATTGGTCTCTGTGTGCTGGCGCCGACCAATGAGCATAGCGCCTCACTTACAGCGGTAAATTTGAAACTCAAAGTCCTCCATTATATCTCAATGGGAAGTGAGGCGCTATTCTCATTGGTCACTGTGTGCTGGCGCCGACCAATGAGAATAGCGCCTCACTTACAGCGGTAAATTTGAAACTCAAAGTCCTCCATTATATGTCAATGGGAAGTGAGGCGCTATGGTCATTGGTCGCTGTGTGCTGGCGGCGACGAATGAGCATAGCACCTCACTTCCCATTGAGATATAATGGAGGTACTTTGAGTTTCTAATTTACCGCTGTAAGTGAGGCGCTATGCTCATTGGTCGGCGCCAGCACACAGCGACCAATGAGAATAGCGCCTCACTTCCCATTGAGATATAATGGAGGACTTTGAGTTTCAAATTTACCGCTGTAAGTGAGGTGCTTTGCTCATTGGTTGGCGCCAGCACACAGCGACCAATGAGAATAGCGCCTCACTTCCCATTGAGATATAATGGAGGGCTTTGCGTTTCAAATTTACCGCTGTAAGTGAGGCGCTATTCTCATTGGTTGGCGCCAGCACACAGCGACCAATGAGAATAGCGCCTCACTTCCCATTGAGATATAATGGAGGACTTTGAGTTTCAAATTTCCCGCTTAAGTGAGGTGCTATGCTGATTGGTCGCTGTGTGCTGCGCCGACCAATGAGCATAGCGCCTCACTTCCCATTGAGATACATAGCGGTCTTTAGAGCTATGCATGGCCGGGCCCTTGGTTCTATTTTCGGCCACGGCGCTCGGCTCTCGTCGGTCGTTGCCGGGGCGGGAAACTTGCAATGGCCGCTTCGCTGCCATTGCTCTCGCCCCTGCAACGGCTCGCAATGCCCGCTGCGCGGGCAATGCTTTGTGGGTCGCGTGGCTGCTGAGCAGCCACGTCCACGACGACGGAAGTAGCGCCGAAACTTACGGAAGTGCGTTAGGGGAATTATATAATAGATTACATCTCATAACCCGAGTAGTACATTAAACATTTAAACATAAATACTTCACATAATACATTTAATTATAAGAAGTAGAAAAAGACATAGCATATAGCAGGAGCACACCAAAGAATGAGTATACCAAAAAAATCTATTTATTTACATACATGCGGACAGACAATTAAAAACAGTTAAAAACATAAATTATACAGAGTGAGGGGCCCGCCACATCAGTAATGTGGACGCAAATATGTCATAATAATCGACACCTGTAAGATAATAACAGTCCGTAGGACACACAGTACTTCAATTCAGGAATAAACACTAGTGCACTAGTGGATACAGGTTATAACCGAGTATCAGCATGTCATTCCACACGATCAAATATGTGCTATAAATTACACTTGGCAATGTGAAGCATAGGTTGGATTCCAAGTAATGGCACAATATGGAGGATCAATGGAAAAACATACGTGTGGAAAATCATTAGGACATAAAACATAACACGTTTATATATTTGTTCAAGGTACATGAGAAGTACAACAATGTGTAACCTTAAGATGAGAAGGGTGTCAACCCCTCATTAACCAATTTTACACATCTACCACCAAAGGCACTCAAGGTAGATAACAAAGATAGCAAGCTATTAGAGGATGCAGTAGAATAATCAAGTAAATAAACAGGATATTATTTCAGTAGTGCCATGAGAGGGAATATATTATGTATGCTAGCCCCAGCAGAGGCCGTATAACCTGGGGTAGAAAAACAAAAGTGGTGTAAATATATTCACCAATGAACGGTCAGACAGGTGTCCTAAGTGGCATGTGTAGCAAGGCCCCCAACAAAGCACCCACGTGTATCGCTGCTCAAAGGGCAGCTTTGTCAAGGATATCAGCTGTAGTGCAAGGTCTCAGTATAAATGAAGATTACGCCGCTCGTCGCCCGACACCAGTTGGTTGTAGGTGTATACCGGAATTGCGTCACAGTCACGCGATCGTGTTGCCAGGATGCCAGGCCACGCACCGGAAATGCATCATATACACGTGATGCATTAACCAATAAGTCATAAAAAGAGAAAGACTTAAAGTGGCACTAATTCAGTTATTAAACATGAGAAGTGTGGATCAAAGAAATATATTATACAATATACAATCATAGAAGACTAACCATATAGGTCCAAATTCATATACCAAGATATTGAGGCATATAAAAGCCATTCATAAATGGTATCTGAATTTGGACCTATATGGTTAGTCCAGCGCCCACTTGGTTCAACCACGGTTTCCCCACTCAAGGAGCCCTTCTAACCCCTGCTTCTGACCATCGCTACATACCCTTCAACGGGCCCTGTGGGTCCCAATGGTGGTACCAGCCGCCCGGCTTTAGTTACCCAGCACGATGACTCAATATTAACCCGTAGTCAGGACTCCAACCTGACCGGGACCTTCCATACCACATGTGATCCATCTTACTACATTCATGGACCACATGCCTCTTCACCCCGCTCACAGCTAGGGATGGGCGAATACTAAATTACTCGGACTCGCTAGACTCTAACGAGTAGGATCCCGATACTCGCTACTCGTTGCGAGTCTAGCGAGTCCAATGTAAATGAATGGGGAAGCGAATATTGCAGCGATTCCTCTGCTGCTGGACCCCATAAAGGGGTCTGGCAGCAGAGGAAAAACCTGCAATTCCCCATTTTATTCTTTAAAAGCCAGCAGCAAAAATCCGCGGGCTTTTAAAGAATAGTTAAAAAAAAAACGTATTGAAATGGATTGAACCGGTCTGGTTCAATCCGGTCCCATAGACAGCCATGTTAAAGTTAACCGGCTTGAACCGTACCGAGACAATCTGGGACAATCTGGTTCAAAGAAGTAGAGGAATAGAATTTACAATTGATTCTCATTGGACTCGTTACTGTGCTAGTAATCGCAATGAAACTTGCAGAGTAAGGAGTCAGCCGAGTACCCTACTACTCGCAGAGATGCGAGTAGTAACGAGTAAATTCGCCCATCCCTACTCACAGCCCATCATAATCCATCCATGGACTGTGGCTCCTCCATGACCATAACAAGGACCTGGTCAACTGTAGAACACGGGCTAACCATGCGTCAACATGGCCTCCTCACCACGGTACAGGCCACCAGCCGCCACCAAACCACCATCTCGTGGCAGGTCTCCAGGTCGACGACTTTACCCTGCATCTGAGTAGCACCCTCCTGGATCAGCCATGGTTACCCATTTTAGTTTCTAGGAGCCTTCTTAGCCCCTGCGTCTGGCCACAGGTACATACATACTATTGAAGGACGGGTACCTCCTGCATGCAGCAAGCAAGCCTCCCTCTCGTCCACCAGGGACGGATCGTCTTCAATCTATTATCCATACTGGCTGGGTCTCTCCCACAACATTATACATGGTTCTTACGCATAGGCCATTGTCTCTCATCCAGGGCACTTTTACCTAAGCCCTCACATACGTCCACGGGTCCTTTACCGACTGCCTAATCGGACCCAACGGTGGTTATGCCCACCCGGCATGATTCACACAGCTCACTCCATCACACGGGAACTGTCGTCTTACCGGGCAAGGATCCGGGTCTCGCTACCTGGGTCACGGGTCCACCAAGCATCCCCAAGGGGCTCCTTCCCGGACGTGTTTTGCCCCACGTCCAGACCAGCGTCCACCTGGGTCAGCCCTGGCTTCCCCACTCCAGGAGCTGTCACGACCCCGGTCCTAGCCAATGGTATGGAGCTAGCACGCTCCCTTCACCATCTCACATCATGGCGGTCTGGACAATCTCTCTCAGTCCCTCACATAGACTGGATCTGCATCTCTGTATGTCTGAATCTCTCCCTGGACTCAGGCTGAATGAATCTCCGGAGTCTGTGAACTCTCTCACTCACTTAGCTGGCAGGCTCTTATCGTGCCTGCCATGCCCACATGGACACACCCACTTGGCTGCTAGTAATCAGCCTCTTCTAGTTCCTATACAGCTACTCATCTATGTGCCTGATCTCTACAGCACTCACACAGCTTGTTTAACTCCCTGTGTTCCGGGTAGGTTCACACAGCACACACAATGCTCTCAGCCGCTCATTGGTCTCATGATTCTTTCAGGCATTGACAATCTTGCGTTTAAATCTCTTGTCAATTTTTCTTTTCCGTCCACATCTAGAGAGGTTAGCTACAGTGCCATGGGCTTATTGATGACACTGCGCACGGTAGACACAGGAACATTCAGGACTTTGGAGATGGACTTTTAGCCTTGAGATTGCTCATGCTTCCTCACAATTTGGTTTCTCAAGTCCTCAGACAGTTCTTTGGTCTTCTTTCTTTTCCCAATGCTCAATGTGGTACACACAAGGACACAGGACAGAGGTTGAGTTAACTTTAATCCATGTCAACTGGCTGCAAGTGTGATTTAGTTATTGCCAACACCTGTTAGGTGCCACAGGTAAGTTACAGGTGCTGTTAATTACACAAATTAGAGAAGCATCACATGATTTTTCTAACAGTGCCAATACTTTTGTCCACCCCCTTTTTTATGTTTGTTGTGGAATTATATCCAATTTGGCTTTAGGACAATTCTTTTTGTGTTTTTTCATTAAAGACAAATTAAATGAAGATAATAATACCAAAGAATTTGTGATTGCAATCATTTTCAGGAAGAAACTGAATATATCTGACAGAATTGCAGGGGTGTCAATACTTTTGGCCACAACTGTACATGTTTGTTATCTACAAACTCGTACCGATCCGAGGCCTCGTGTCAACACATCAGTTTTACCATATAGTGATCATGATGCCTAAAAAAAAACCTAAAACAATTGTGCCATTGCAGTTTTTTTGCAGTTTTTTTGCAAGTTCACTGCACTTGGAATTTTCTTCCTGTTTTCCAGTACAGTAAAATAAATTATGAAATTCAAAAGTGCAACTCATCCCACAAAGAAAAGCGATATGCCTATATTGACAAAAAAAAATAAAACATGTATGGCTCTTTGAAGAAAGGGAGGGAAAAATGATAAATGGAAAACAGAAAATCGCTCAGGGGTAAAGGGGTTAAATGTGTTTTCCCCCCAAAAATCCATTGCTTCTCCATGCATAGAATAAAAATATTTCAGTTTTTATATGTCACTGCAAGTCTTGGTTAAAACAAGGAGATACAAAGTTGTTTTCTCTTTATAAGCTTATGAGAAGGCAGAAAGAGCAAAATTACCTGTCCCTTTTCATCTGGAGAGAAACATTCAATATCTAATTTGTTTTTCTTTTTACTGAGACAGACCATACTGTGCTCCGGTATGCCGTTCAGATTCAAGGATGGATTTAGAGTTCATTAAGCTGCAGACAGACTCAACCATCCAGGAAATTATATTTTATATTGTGTTCATATTGCATAAAGTCTCTCGGAATACTATCAAAGGTGTGATGTGAAATATCATAACGAATAATTACTATGTGTAGATACGTATGTAGGCAGATAATATGAATTGCAGATATTTATTGTTCATTGGGCAAAATCTAGCAATTTTATTAATGTTGGAAAATGTTTTTGTTGGGTGCGTTTAGAATGGCAGTTGCCATTAGGTAATATTCAATGCCTTATTAATAGAGAGTGATATCTGCTCCTCTTTAAAAAGGGGACTATTCATATGTTTTGTACATAGTTTGAGAAAAGGTTATTTACAGACACTCTCTATTGTATATGTGACACACCGTGGCCGGGTCTACACGTTGCAGGCGTTTCTTCTTCCTCCTTGTCATGGAACTGCGCCTGCGGCTGTGGGGCACGGTGGTCCAGAACAAAACGTTGGCTGAACAGTTTAGGGGTTAATTCTGTCGTGACGCCACCTGTGAGAGTTCCGGTGATGTCCACCGGCGCTGCTTGTGCATCAGGGGGATGGGATGCAGCAAGATGGAACGCTCCCCACAGGATGAGCGGGAGTCCCCGGGGCCAGGAGCTGCACAAGATGTTGTGAGGCAGCTGCTGCATTTCTAGCATGCGGAGATGGACAGTTCTGAAAAAGGCACGGACACTGAAAGTCTCTGTAACGGGTACTTTACGGTAACCAGCAGGTGATACATAGTATACAGTTAACGGGTAACGGACCGGGTGGACTTAGCAACGACCGGTGTTTCTCAGAGCTCCGCGGTGTTCCTCCATTCTAACTTATTCTGAGTGAGTTGCCGTTGTTGCCTTTGAGTGCCAATGGCCGGGTACAAGGGATTACTTAAATTGCCCTGCCGTTGTGTATGTTCCGGTGTGAGGGGTAGTCTGGGTCCTTTTGGTGGGTACTCCGCTGGCAAGATGGCTCTGTTTGCGGCGGCGGTGGGGTACTCCTGTAGAGCGGTCCCTCCACTCCTGGTTTGCATGGCAGTGATAAACGACTCCCAGCTTCGGAACCAGTAATTGGCTGTAGATGGGCACGGGTGTATTTTGACCCGCGTGTGGTTGCCCAGGGTCCGGTTGTTGAGGCACTGGGGTAATGGCGCCTAACCGGTGGTGGTCGTGGCCTAGGGGCTGCACGGAACTGTGCAGGGCCGCACACTCTCCTACGTTCCTCCCGGCCACGTTCTGCTTCTACCTCCTTCTCCTACATTGCAGAACCTTGTCTGTTCTGACTTCTCCTACACTCTACTCCTACACTACGAACACCAGGACCTTATTGGCCCTCTATTCTGATGTGCATGTAGGGTATGGAGCTCTGAGTTTTAACCATGTCACTGCTTAGTCAGAGAATACTGCAGCTGCAGTCTGGGTTGCAATACACTCCTGTGACGCACTCGTTGCGGGGCGCCACATATAGATTGCAGGTCGCTTTGGGCCTGTGTGCTGCAGAATGAATTATTATATGACTTAACTAATAAAGTGATCACTTAATTAAAAGATAATTGTACTCATCATTCATCTGAGAGCCCTTTAGAGGGAATGCTGGGTGGTTTTGAAGTGGTATGCAATATAAAGGTGAGATACGGTAACAATTGGTGGACTATTGAGATAATTATTCTCTATGCGTACGCAATTGATCACAAGGACTTGCGGATGACTGCATTTTGTACGCATGCGTATAACACAATGCGCATGCCCAGTAAAAGCAGTACCTCCGATCTCCCGCACATATCCCAGCCCACCAAACAAGCTGTATAAAGAGGCTTTCTGGCCTTCTGATGAAACAGCTGGATGTCTGTCTCTTGAATTGCCACCTGGACCTGTTTGTGCTGGACGTCTACCTGTTGGAGCTCTGCCTGCTGGCTGGATTCCTTCCTGGATCTCATTCCTGTGTGCTGGATCCGTCTCCGTGACTGAACTCCTGCGGTGTGGCTGATAAAGTATGATGGCGATTTTTTATTAGATTGTGCTTTTTTTTTTTTATAGGAATATAGTGTATTGTATGGTTTCTTCTATGGTGTAGCCTTTAAATTTATTTTGTAATGCTGCTTTTGTATTTGTAGGCCAAGGTAGTGGCTTCATGTAGTCTGGGGGCCATCTTGTCTCTATTGCCTTGTGCCTGTACTCTTTGTTTGCTGGCTGTAGTGTTGTAGAATATAGTTTTAATGGTCTACAATGGTTTTTTACTGCATGTTCTCTTGGATTTGCAGCTTGTTCTCTGTACCGTCCGTAAATTATTTGTATATATATTCCTTTATTGCATTTTGGAGTGTAGTGTTTCCAGCCTGTGGTCTGTTGGCCACCATTTTGTTTCTCTTCTCCGTGTATCTTTGGTGCCTTCTCTGTACTCTTGTTTGCATGCTGCAATGTGTTCCACCATTTTGTGTGTATATTGCTTTCAATAATGTCATGAATGTATACTGTATGCCGTACTTTTGCATGTGGTTTTGTTAAAGTTTTCCCTCCATAGTTGTATGATTGTGTTTGCACTTTGCACTTATTACCTGCTTGTACTAATGTGACGCTACTTTGTGCAAACTGTATGTTTCATAGTTTTGCATCTTCTCTAATGAGCACATACAATAACGTTTTAACCCTTAAATGTTAACTAATGTCTATTTGGTCTGTGTCCTCACATATCCACATCCGTGAAACTCTATTTCCCTTTCCCTCGTGGTCCAGTTTGCAGCTGCTCTTGGTGCTGGTCAAGACACCCCTGCGGTTTTGTTTTTGTCTGGACATTGTGATAATAGTGGTAAATAATGTCAATTACTTCCGTGTTATCCTTCCTCTAATCGGTTCTTGATTCTCTTTGCACTTTGCATCTGACACTGGCCCACTGGGTGAAGAGTGGGCCATTGTCACGCTACTTAGTGCAAAATGCATAGTTCTTCAGCTAACGCTTTTTAGTAAATCTACAAGAAGTTTATAACCCCTTTTCTTTAAAGTAATGTCTGTTTTCTATATCTTTTCACAGTATCTGTGCCGCTTTCCATTCCACCATGCGCCAGTGTTCAGCTGGTCTTCGTGCTGGTCAAGACACCCTGCGGTTTACTTTGTGTCAGGACATTGTGATGATAGTGGTAAGTAATGTCAAGTTTGTGCCTCTTTTCCTTCCCTTAGCAGGTTCTTGATTCTTTTAGCACTTTCCAGCCTGAAACTGGCCCACTGGGTGAAGCGTGGGCCATTGTCAGGCTACTCTGTGATAAATGCAGGTAAAGTAATCTTTGAACACTTAAATGTAAATTTAATTGTTTTTTTTATTTATCATTTTAAAAACGGTTATTCATCCATGACGCTAGATTTCCTTCACATTTCTGATCTGTTCGGCTGCTGGTGTTGGTGATTTCATAACTGCGCTTTCCTGTGTGATACTTGTGGTAAGTAATGTCAATTGTATCCAAATTTTCCATCCATTACTCGGTTATGGATTTTGATTGCACTTTGCAGTCGTAAACATGCCCAGTGGATGAAGAGTGGGCAATTTTCACACTACACAGCTGCAGAACTATGCAATACACAATCCTTTTGCACTAACGCTTTCTATGGAGCAGGTACAGAAAGTTTTGAGCACTTTATTAATAAAGTAATGTGTGTATTTTGTTTGTTTTTACAGATCCTCATCCGTGACGTTTCCTGTCCATTAAATTGGCTGTTTTCGGCTGCTGTTGGTGTTGGTGCTGGTGCTTTGAGATCGGCTTTTGACTTACCTTCGGAGACTATGGGTAATTAATATTCCTTTTATTCTCCCGTGATTACAATACAAGCTTATAGATTTCACTAACAAGGCTGACAGTGGCAGACAGAGGGCCCCAGTCTTGAAATCTTACGCAATATAATTAAAAAAATTCTTAATAATTCTAATCTAATATTTTAGTATAGTGTGTATAATATCATTTAAATTGAGTATTTTTGGGGGGTTTATTGGAAGTTGTTGTTTGCTGATTGCTGTGCTGCTGCTGTTGCTCTTCTTTTGTCTGCCTGGTCTTCGTGGTGGTGTTTTCAAAATGGCCGATCCAGATTACGTACCACATAGGCAGATTGGCAACGAAAGTGAAGAGGTAAGGGTACCCTTTACAATATAACTTTTTGCTCTGTATCATTTGAAAATTAATGTAGGTAGAATTTTTAAAAATGTATGTGTTTTTATAGGAAACATTAACTGATGATGACCACACAAGTGACCAAGATTCCTCCCATAGTCTTCGCGATGAAGGTCTTAAATCCGAAATGCAGGTAAGTTTAATCGACAGTGAAATTATTATTTTTTTTTTTAAAGGGGAGACAAGGTGATCCAGAAAAAACGTTCATTGACACCGACAAATTTATATCTCTGATGCAAGAACGTGTTGCAATCTGGAACTCCCGCTACAAGCGTCATTCGGACAGACTACAGGTGCGTCGACTATGGGAGGAAGTAGGCCAAATAATGTGGCCGTTGTGGGACCGATCCACCACTAAACAGCGAAAACAATTAGGTAAATGCCGGTATACCTATAGTTATCACTACTATGTATTTATAAATTTTAATGTTATATTTAAATTACACTTTTTTTTTCACCTTTAGTGGAACACTCGATGAAGGATCGATTTAATCGAGATCAGCGTGAGGAAAGGAAAGTTGCCAGTGGTTTTAAAGCGACTTTAAGGGCACCTTTACACACCACAACCAGAGGAGACATTTTTGGCGGCGATATTTCTTGCTGGAATTATCGCCGTCAAATTGCCTCCAAATTGCAGCGTGTAATTCGGGAATTTGGCGGCGATATGTCGCCTAGTTCCTGTCGCCTGGTTCTGGAGCACTGCTCTAAAATCGAAACCAGGCGATATTGGTTTTATCGCCGCCAAATTCCCGAATAAGGAGGCAATTTGGCGGCGTTAATTCCAGCGAGAAATATCGCTGCCAAAAATGTCTCCTCTGGTTGTGGCGTATAAAGGTACCCTAAAACGTTACCGTTACCACCATCAACTGAATTTTCTACGTCCAGCTGTCAGTCATCGATTGTAAGTTGTTTTTTTTTTTTTTTTTAAATTTTTAATTTTGCTTACATTTTGTCAAGTTGTTTGATAGTCATTATCATTTATTTATTCACTTACAGCTTCCAAGAATCAATAGAGTTGTAAATAGTAAATAATATTTTTTTTTTTTTTTTACATCCACAGCATGACTAGAGTATTTATTCATTTTATTTAATTACATTTTTGCTTTTTACTACAGGACTTGGAGCAGTACCACAGATCCCGCAGCGAGTACAGCTTCTCAAATTATTCCAAGCGCCACCGAACATACGTCCCACACAAATCCTACTAAGTGGGAAACAGGTCAGTCATCACAATCTGGAACTCAGGAAGCCGGCATTACCACTTATCCCCAATCCCAGCCCTTGGTTGCTGGTTTTGTGGGCACTCAACGCCAGCAACAGAGGGCCTGGGAACAGTCAGTCATGCCTGAGTTTATTCACTTAACATCGAACTTCCATGACAGGATGAGTGCGCTTGGTCATTGCGTTGAAAAGAGTTTCGCTAACATGAACACTCTCTTCAGTGAAGTGAACAGGCGACTCGACCGCATTGAAGCTGACGTACAAAGACCGGCACAACTTTTTTTTCGTGTATCTAACGGGGTGTGATGGATAAGTTAGAACCTGAGTTCCAGATTTCGGTAATGACTGCCTGTCAGCATCCTTTCAGAGAGGCAGTGCAGCAGCAGCAACAGAAACTACAACAATAACAGCAACAACAGCAGCAACAACAACCCCCTTAGGCTGGGGTCACACATAAGCCCTCAGTCAGTTTTTGGCTTCAGTTTTGTCATTTTTTTTTTCTAAGTCCAAAAACTGACAGAAAAACGCATTGGGTGTAATAAACACCCTGTGCGTTTTTCTCTGGAGCTCAAAACATTGCCCTGTCCGTTTTTGAGCCAAAAACGCAGTAAACAGCGTTTTTGGCATCAGTTAAAAAACGCATGCGTTTTTATGCGTTTTTTTTTAACATGGGGCCCTATGGGAAACGCATGCGCAAACGCATGCAAACGCATGCACTTGCGTTTGCGCATGCGTTCGCGCATGCGTTTTTTTAATGAAAATTCCAAAAACGTACAGGAGTGCAGGAGACACAAAAAGCACCCTATAAAAAACGGATTGGTGATGAAAATGACTTCCAAAAACGGATTTCTATGTGTAACCCCAGCCTCACCAGTCACATTCACATGCGTATTATAATCAGCCTGGGATGAATGTCCCACTACGTGGACCAAGTCATACTTGGCGTGGCTCCTCCATCCAGCATCACATTCCAAGTCAAAGCTTAACGTGAAATCAAACTCATTGTAGTACTACCTCTTTGCCTGCACCAAAACCACCAATACCACCACCCCCACCACTAGACATAGTGCTAAATGTCCCTACTTATGCCGCACTCACAACATCTGCAGCACCACAAAGCTGTGGAGACGTTAGCAGTTTGAGCCATTACAGTTACATCAACATGGCAATACTCCCATCATTCCTAAAGCCTCAAACTGTATCGTCAGAAGCACAAGAACACCCGGCACCTGAAACAAGTACACCTATGCTGCCAGGAAAAGGCAAGAGGAAGAAACAAGGAAAAAAACCTGCTGGCAAGAAGAAAGACATTTGTGAGACACAGTCTGTCCCTTCTCAGCAGCCTTTCTCCGCGCAGTGCACCAAAAAAGTTGGCCACCCAAGGAAAACAAAATAAACTAAACTGCCTTTACCACCCACCCCTTGTCCTGCTAACATATCTTTGTTGAGTGTCTCTCCTCCAGCTTCTTTATCCGTCCCTTCCAATATGTCTCTTTTGTCAGATGTCTCTTTACCTTCCCATGTCCCTTCAAGCTTTTTTGGAAGTCAAAGTCTATCCACCTCACCAGCAACAGACCATCAGTCGTTTTCAAGAATGTCGACTCCTGATTTCAGTCCGATGCCAGATATGGAAACAAGTGTACAGGACTCAATGTTGAACTTTATGACAAGAAATCAGCCAGCAAGCTCTGACATTCATAGCAGCACTTTGCACACTCCCCATCCTCAGGATGTCTCACTGAATCAGAACCCCAGCAGTCAGACCTCCACCTGCACCAACACCAGCAGCACCTACACACATTAATAGGTTAATATTTATTCCTTTAATTCACAGGACAAAGGGCCTTAGCGTCCGTTGCTGCTGCTCAAGAAATCACCAGAGTCACCGGAATGTCTCAGATGAAAGTTGCTTTATTACACCGACGTGTTTCGGAGCATCTCCTGGCTGTTTACTCTGCTGCAAGACGATATGATGGAGTAGCAGGGGATGACTGCAGGTGCAGAGCTTCCTCCTCAGCTTCCTTCCTCCTTTATTCCTGTCTTTTAATAACAATTTCTATATTTCATACAAATTGTGTTATTCTTTTTATTATCAAATATGTAATTATATTACAATATACCACAATAATGACAGTTTATTAACAGAGTATACATTGCAGGTAATGATACTATTCCTTTAGTGTAATAATTACTCAATGGTAACCTAAACAGTACAGAAGTAACAAATTTTCCTGTATGTGGTATCCTATATTTTTAGTACACAATGGATAGGGTGTGACACCCCTGGGGCTGACCGTGTCCGTGAATATCACTTCTCTGGACACAGAAAAAACACTATGCCACATATCCGTTTGTCTGCACACCGTCCCGGAGGGCATAGGCAAGGTTTACACGTCAGCATTCCAATGTTTTGGCTGGAGTACACAAAATATTTTTTTCAATTAAGCTTACTGCCGTCTGCCCCAACACGTTCTTGTCACGCTGTCCCTGGTTAAGCAATGATGATCGTGGTAACCATTCACACATCAGGCTGCCTTGACTTCAATTTCCCATAGCGTACAGGTAGACGCAGATAGCTGCATTTCACTGTCCACTCACCTCAACTGTACTCAGGTCAGCCTGCCGTGTGAATGATTTCCTTGATCAACGGGTAACGAGAGGCTGCGTCACAGTGAAGTGCCGTTGCTGACGGCTCTGTGCTTAGCTGAACAATAAATATTGAGCATTTTTAAGCTTAAAGCAGCCAACCATGCTCTGTCAACAATATTTGGCCATACAGTTTATTGTGCTATTCCAGTCAGGGGCTGTCCGTCTCAGATCGGCCAGCCCCAGATAGGATCATACCGTCTGGTGAAGCTGACTGTTGCCGTAATAAAACTTTTATTTTAATTTGACATAGCGTTCACAGCTGTGTGTCTATTTTACATTAACACATCACAACATTTTTCATTTTAATTTGTTTTATTAATTTCTAATATCAAAAAAGTTGAATTTTTGATCCAGAGGAAGGTTAAAAAAAAATCCAAGGTCGAAAGTGGGCCAATTCATGATGTTGGATTTAAAAAAAACATTCCTAGACTATCATGAAGTCTGATACATATCCTGGATCAAAAGTAAATTAAATTGAAATAGTATTACCTGAAAAGAAAAACTTCATTAATCATAAAATTTATAAAAATAAAAGGAACAGTGTACAATTGATATAAAATTCACACTGTACAAAAACAGTAACAATAGTAGGGCATATGTAATGCAGACAGGTATATACACAATTTTAAAGTACATGAATAGGATTTCTGGCTATTAAACCATTATTAATCCCAACATTAAAACATGGCAAAAAATGTATGCTTTACTTACAAAGTAACATAAAGTATACAATCCAAATTGTCCAATCCAAAAAAGGTCTTCAAATTTACAAAATTTCGTCCTGCCAGGAAAGACATCCAATGTCTGACTCAAAATAAGGAGCAAAATTGCCCCTCTTGTACAAAGTTGTGCAGTAGAACGCAAGCTTTCACCACCTCATCGATTGTCTCTGTTATTAAATTAATTGTAGCTCCCAGAATACGCCATTTAGAGACCAACAATCCAAATGCACACTCCACTGTACGTCTTGCCCTAGTCAGTCTGTAATTAAAAATCTTTTTAGTTCGAGTTAATTCACGGCTAGAGTAAGGCTTGACTAGGTTGCCACACATTTGAAATGCCTCGTCACCTACAACGACAAATGGCATCAGTGGTCCATCAGTGTTCGGCAGGGGTCGTGGCGGTGGAAAGTTGAAAGTATTCAAATAAAGTTTTTGTCCCATGTCTGAGTCTTCAAAAGATGTTGAGTCATTAGAATGTCCAAATTGGCACACATCCACAGCAACAAAACAACAGTCAGTGTCCGCTATAGCCATCAGTACAATTAAAAAAAAAATTCTTGTTGTTATAGTACTCAGAAGCACTTCCAGATGGTTTCTGTATCCGAACATGTTTGCCGTCCACGGCCCCCAAGCAGTTTGGAAACTAACAAATGTCCATGAATCTTGACGCTTTCTCCAGCCATAGTTCGGTGGTGGGATGAGGTAGAAATTCAGCTAGAAGGTCTTGACAAATTGCCCGACAGGTGTCTACAACAATCCCAGACAGTGTTGACACTCCAATCCGGAACTGGAAATGCAGAGAAGATAACGTCTCTCCGGTAGCAAGGAATCTGAAAACATATAAAGGGAAAAAGTTAACTTTTCATACAAAACAAGAAACAAAATAATGACTGATTTTTAACGTTGTACACTTCAGGGAATGATATGTACCGGGTCACTAACAGACGTTCCTGGAATCGATCGATGAATCTGTGTGTCTTGATGGCTGATGGTTCCTCTGACACGTCGCAGCAAATCATCGAAGCTGGCTTGGGACATCCTTGTGTAGTCATGAAACTTATCCGGGTTCTCTCGAAGTTACTGGTACAATGAGTGGTACACTCCACGACTCTCTTGCACTTCAAAACGACGACGACTGCGTCTTCTTCTCTGTCTTTCTCTACAACGATCTTCTTCACAAGCAATAGTAAAAGAAATGGCCATATTCATAGATAAATCGAGATCTGCATAGAAATTCTCAAAGCCCAAATCCATCTTGCCTCTGTGAACAGCTGCAAAGACAGACTTTGCTTGCAGTGGGAAGGGTCTACTTATACATTCCCCTGAAGCCACTCCCTATGGGTGGGATTTGAAAAAAACCAAACAAAGCAGTGCAGATTCCGCTGAAAAATCAGTGAAGAAATGCATGGAAAAAACATGTGCGCATGCAAAAACGCAAACAAACGCATGCATACGCAGGTTTTTTTTAAAAGTTTGCGGATGACTATGCGCAAGAAAAATGTTGCGTATGCATGCCTTTTTACATGCGTTTGCACATGCGCATAATCCGCA
The DNA here is from genome assembly GCA_033576535.1 of Allobates femoralis. Taxonomy (NCBI): domain Eukaryota; kingdom Metazoa; phylum Chordata; class Amphibia; order Anura; family Aromobatidae; genus Allobates; species Allobates femoralis. The sequence goes on from JARQOC010000003.1 coordinate 448,993,680, forward strand.
GCGCTTGCAAACGCCAGTGTGAAACCACCCAGCGTCTAAAATGGTCCATTAGTAAGGCAGAAAAATCCAGCACCATGGTAGAACCTCCAAAAACTTTATTCCATTATGATTAAAAGCAGGGATTACAGGAAAAAACAGGCATCTTTCAGAGCTGAATCACCATAGAGGCGGTTTATGTGTTTCTGGGCACAGGTTATGACTAAGGAGTAGTAGCCCAGAAACCGATGCTGGATTTTTCTGCCTTAGGCTAGGGTCACGCATAAGCCCTTGGTCCATTTTTGGCTTCATTTTTGGCATTTTTTTTTCTAAGTCCAAAAACTGATAGAAAAACGGATTGGATGTAATAAACACCCTGTCTGTTTTTTTCTGCACCTAAAAACATTGCTAGGTCCGTTTATGAGCCAAAAACAGGGTCCGTTTTTCAAAAAAGAAAATTTTTAACATGGGCCCTATGGAAAAACGGATCCGTTTTTTTGGGGTGCCTTAAAAAAACGGATCCGTTTTTTGAGAATTTTGGTCGAAAAATGACTAAGTCTAAAAACGTTCAGGGGTGTAGGAGGCTCAAAAAGCGCCCAAAAAAAACAGATTGGTCATGGAAATCACTTCCAAAAACGGATTTCTATGTGTGACCCCAGCCTTACTCTTGGTTTAAACCGTTGGATTCCACACAGTAAAGGAACAGGTGTGCTGGATTTTCCTTTAACATTAAAATGGTCCCTTAGGCTGGGGTTCCACATGAGCCCTCAGTCCGTTTTTGGCTTCATTTTTGTTAATTTTTTTTTCTAAGTCCAAAAACTGACAGAAAAACGGATTGGATGTAATAAACACCCTGTCCGTTTTTCTCTGGAGCTCAAAACATTGCCCTGTCCGTTTTTGAGCCAAAAACGTTGCATGCAACGTTTTTGGCATCAGTTAAAAAACGCATGCGTTTTTTTAACATGGGGCCCTATGGGAAACGCATGCGTTAACGCATGGCACATATAGGCACTTGCGTTAACGCATGCGTTAACGCACATGCGTTTTTAATGAAAAAATGACTAAGTCCAAAAACGTTCAGGGGTGCAGGAGGCTCAAAAAGCACCCTATAAAAAACGGATTGGTGATGAAAATCACTTCCAAAAACGGATTTCTATGTGTGACCACAGCCTTAGTCTGCTTCAGTAAACCACACAATCATGGGGAAGTCTGCTGACTTGACAGATGTGCAGAAGAGAGTTAATATAATCACTGAACACATACGTAGTTTTATGCTTCAAATTAAAAAAGTTTATCGACACAGTCAGTGACAAGAAGAGCGACAATGCCAGGTGTAGGGAAATCCAGGCCTCGAGAGCTGCACACAGTCCAGGTTTTGAGGATTTCCTTAGTATTTGACAGTTGGTAATTTAATCTCTTGCACAGGTGATGATTCCAAATACTAAGGAAATCCTGAAAACCTGCACTGTGTGCAGCTCTCGAGGCCTGGAGTTCTCTACCCCTAACTAAGCAGATCTTGATGATTCGGCCAAGGATGGCCTTAATCAGAATGTCGCTGTTAGAGTTATGCACGTTCATTCACTGATCTACTTGTGTAGTACCTTTACTCTGGAATATATGGTATGTCCAGGATGAGGGATGACAGAGTGCTGAGTTATGATGTTGTCTTCAAAGGCAATCTTGACTTTCCTGTACTTAATGGATGCAATGGGTGGTGGCTGTTCACAGAGTGCTGTATCTAATCATATTAATGGAAAGTTGAGTGTAAGGAAAAAGTGAAGTAGAAAAAGGTGCACAAGCAACTGGGATAACCGCAACCTTGAAAGGATTGTTAAGAAAAGGCCATTCAAACATTTGGGGGGATTCACAAGGAATGGACTGCTGCTGGAGTCAGTGCTTCAAGAGCAATCACACACACAGACGTATCCAGGATATGGGTTAGAAGTGACTTGGGTTACAAGTGCATTCCTTGTGTCAAGCTACTCATGACCAATAGACAACGCACGAATCGTCTTACCTGGGCCAAGGAGAAAAACAACTGGACTGTTGCTCAGTGGTCCAAAGTGTTGTTTTCAGATGAAAGTAAATTTTGCATTTCATTTGGAAATCAAGGTCCCAGAGTCTGGAGGTAGAGTGTAAAGGCCACAATCCAAGCTGCTTGAGGTGTAGTGTGAAGTTTCCATAATCAGTGATGATTTAGGGATCCATGTCATCTGCTGGTGTATATATAGAAAGGAGAGAAGTCCGACTTTCAGGATCGCGCTGTTCCAGTCCAAAGTTCACAACGAGTTAATCCAAGGAGCAAGCAGTGTTTATAACTTTCTTTTTATTCTAGAAAACTCTACGCGTTTCGTGTACACGCTGTACACTTCCTCAGGAGCAAAGTTATCTGCTCGTGTAGGTCAACTGTGTTTTATTAAGACAAAAGTCAGTGCTGCCGTCTACCAGGAAATTTTAGAGCACTTCATGTTCCCTTCTGCCGATAAACATTTTGGAGATGGAGGTTTCATTTTCCATGAAAACTTGGCACTTATCCACACTGTCAAAAGTTCCAATATGTAGTTTAATAACCACCGTATTACTGTGCTTGATTGGTCAACAAATTTGTCTGACCTAAACCTTGTCAAGAGGAAGATGAGAGATACCAAACCTAACAATGCACTTGAGCTGAAGGCTGCTATCAAAGTAACCTGGGCTTCCATAACACCTCAGCAGTCCACTGGCTGATCACTTCCATACAATGCCACATTGATGCAGTAATTCATGCACAAATAGCCCCAACCAAGTTATGAGTGCATTTACTGACAAACCTTTCATCAAAGGGATCCTGTCACCTCCAAAACGCCTCCTAAGCTAGCAAATAATGTCCCTGCACCATCCTATCACTAATCTCACACTTCTTTTGTCTCCTAAAAGCATCCTGTGAAAGTGGAGAAAAACGTTTTAATACTCACTCATTAGTGATTATAATTAGCAGGGGCCATATTCTTTAGTCAGCAGGGGGTGTTCTTTTGCAGCTCCAGGATCCAGCCCTCTCTCTGTCTGTGCTGCTGTGAAACTGAAACTGAAGGCAGAACTAATGATTTGCATTCTGTGAGTGATGAGAGGGGGAAGGCAATGCCTGCACATCACAGCAGAACACACAGAGACAGGGTGGATCCCTGGAGCTGCAAAACAGCCCGCCTTGGTGACTAAAGAATATAGTCACTGCTAATTATGATCACTAATGAGTAAGTATTAAAACGTTTTTATGCACTTTCACAGGATGCTTTTAGGAGACAATAGAAGTGTGAGATTAGTGATAGGATGGTGCAGGGACATGTTTTGCTAGCTTAGGAGGCGCTTTGGAGGTGACAGGATCCCTTTAAGCCAACATTTATCGGTTAAAAATATTTTTTTCTGTTGGTCTTATGTAATATTTTATTTTTCTGAAGTAATGACTTTTGGGTTTTCATTGGCTGTAAGCCATAATCATCACCATGCACAGAAATAAACAGTTGAAATAGATCACTCTGTTTTTAATGAATCTATATAATATATGTGTTTCACTTTGTGGATTGAATTACTGAGATAAATTATCTTTTTGATGATAACATTTATTGAGATGCACCTGTAGTTCACTCTCAGCCATGGTCTTTAAGTCCAGGAAATAGCTACACATGAACAATGACCTCATCAGCCAACTGGCTTCTTACTTTACTAAGCAAATAGAAAACATCCATCAGGAAATCAACTCCCAACCTCAAAGTGCTGTTACTCCAATCTCTTCCCACGTGTCCTCTGGCTCACTCTCCATGTTTGGCAGTTACAGAAGAAGAAGAAGTCTCCACTGACTCCATTCCCTCACACCTACTCCAATCTCTCTCTCCGGTCATCTCTACTTACCTAACCAAAATCTTCAATCTCTCCCTCTCTTCTGGCATCTTCCCCTCCTCCTTCAAACATTCTATCATTACTCCATTATTAAAGAAAAATTATCTTGAACCATCCTGCACAAATAACTACAGCCCAGTCTCCAATCTCCTTTTCATCTCTAAATTCTTGGAGCACCTGGTCTGCTCCCACCTCACCCATTACCTCTCCACTCACTCTCTTTTAGACCCATTACAGTCTGGTTTCCGCACCCTAATGTCACAGTGTAGTGAATACTGATGAGGAAATGGCAGTTATGGGCAAGGTGCCCAGGGAAAAGTAGTCTGACCCTAGTCTAGAAACCCTGAATGGCCCTGATCCCCAAGGTATCTCTGATGGTGAGAAGGTTCGGGCTTCCAGCCTCTCCCTAAAACTCTTCCACAAGCCCTGCGCTATTCCCCCTCACCTCCCTCCACAGAACTGGGATACAGCAACTCCAAAGGAAAGGACATCAGCCACACAAACACACAGACCTGCAAGGCTTCCAGGCATAGAGTGAGACTCTATCAGCAGCACCACCTGGTGAAAGGAGAGGCTACTTAAAGGTTAGGTAGAAAAGAAGGGAGATACAAGAGGCGCAGATTGTGCCCTATCAAACAGACACTATAGTTCTTATGTGGATTATAAGTGTATCCACTCACCTTTTATGGTTGTGAGACTCACAACCAGTTTAAAAGCATAAGGCAGCTGCTGCAGAACCTCCACCAACGCCACAAAACCGCGGGAAATCAGAAGATAAAACTGGAATGGTATCCACGGTCCGCGCTGCTGCTCTTTATCCAAGGAATCCACAAGAGGTTATTACCATCAAAAGTTCTTTATTTCATCACACCAACGCGTTTCGGTGCTGTCCCAGATGCCCTGAGGAAGGTGCTGGGACAGCACCGAAACGCGTTGGTGTGATGAAATAAAGAACTTTTGATGGTAATAACCTCTTGTGGATTCCTTGGATAAAGAGCAGCAGCGCGGACCGTGGATACCATTCCAGTTTTATCTACTTAAAGGTTAGGGGCAGGGCAGTTCAGGTGAGTCACACATTAACCCCTCAACCAGCAGTTGAACCTAATAGTGAATGCAGTTCTGGAGCACAACACTGGAGGCAAAGACCTTCACAACTTTCAACCATGCAGGTCTTAAAGACAAACACATACATAGCAGCATCCAGCAATGTCAGTGCCATCTAAGCAAGTGACAGTACCCCCTCTTCTAAGAGAGGCCTCCAGACTCGACTACGGCACATCCGAAAAAAGTCCACATACCCTGAGTGGCGAGATATGTAGGATATCATGGATTGCCAAAACTAGGGGTAGGTCAAGGCGGTACAGCACAGGATTACAAATGACCGACATCCGAAACGGTTCTATAACCCCAGAACCAGGAACCCGAGCAGCACACCTCCACCTCACTGCTGGTGAGACCATGAGCCCCAGCAAAACGAGAATCCATCAAATTGACCCCCGCTCCACTATCGACCAAAACTGGCACAGTCTTGGTCTTACCATGCACCACCACCTTGGCAGACAGTGTGAATGGAGACTTAGCGAGGAAGGATAGATAAACTCTCTGGTCGTCTTCTTCTGAACGACCCGAGGCAGGCTGCTTCTGAGACTGTGTGGTCTTGGAGCGAAGTGGACAAACCTTAATAAAATGGTCAGATTTTCCACAGAAAAAAACATGCTCCGCCCACTTGGTGAAGAGTAGCCACAGGAGGTTTAACACGAGAACCTACTGCCCCAACTGCATGGGTTCATCGGGTATAGTCTCCTCAGCAGGTGTAGGTACAGGAGACAAAGCAAGTCTCGGTCTCTCCCTTAGGTGTCTGTCAACCCATATGGCTAGGGACATCGCAGCCTCTAATGACTCAGGTGTGGCGTACTGAACCAGGGTGTCTTGCAGTCTAGCTGACAAACCCAAGCATAACTGATTCCGGAGGGCTGGGTCATTCCAATGAGTGTCAGTCGCCCATCTCCGAAACTCCGAGCAGTACTCCTCCACTGCTTGTGTGCCCTGCTTGAGTTTACGGAGATTAGTCTCAGCAAAGGTCACCCTATCAGGTTCGCCATACACCTGAGCCAGAGCAGCAAAAAACCCGTCGACTGACGGCAATGCTGGTGAGGCGGCCGGGAGGGAAAAGGCCCAGGTCTGGAGGTCCCCCTTTAGAAGGGAGAGTATAATCCTCACTCGCTGTTCCTCACTTCCCGATGAATGGGGCCGGACCCTGGAATAAAGCTTACAGGCTTCACGGAAAGCAAAAAATGTGTCTCTTCCCCCAGAAAACTTATCTGGAAGAGAGACCTTGGGTTCTGGCATGGCCTGAGCATCTGCCGACGCCGGTAACCCACAACTTGCTGCAGCTGTTGCACTACCTGAGTCCACAGACCAGTTACCTCTTCAGAGATGGTCTGCATCAGGCGAGAAAATGCATCAGCTGAGGTAATCTGAGCTATAGTGACTCAAGGGAAAAGGTATGGGCTGCTGATAATGTCACGGTGTAGGGAATACCGATGAGGGAATGGCCAGAGAAGACTAGTCTGACCCTAGTCTAGGAACCCTGAATGGCCCTGATCCCAAAGGTATCTGATGGTGAGAAGGTTCAGACATCCAGCCTCTCCCTAAAACTCCTCCACCAGCCCTATGCTATTCCCCCCTCACCTCCCTCCACAGAACTGGGATACAGCAACTCCAAAGGAAAGCACATCAGCTACTCAAACACACAGACCTGCACAGCATGACTTCCAGGCATAGAGTGAGACTCTAATCAGCAGCACCACCTGGTGGAAGGAGAGGCTACTTAAGGGCTAGGGGCAGGGCAGTTCAGGTGAGTCACACATTAACCCCTCAACCAGCAGTTGAACCTATAGTGAATGCAGTTCTGGAGTACAACACAGGAGGCAAAGATCCTCACAACCATCAACTTAAAGACAAACACATACACAGCAGCATCCAGCAATGTCATCATCATCTAAGCGCATGACACGTACAGTACATTCTATAGAAACCGCCCTTATCAAAGTGACCAATGACCTACTGATGGCAAAACGTAATGGTGACCACTCTCTGCTTATCCTTCTTGACCTTTCTGCAGCCTTTCACACTGTTGACCACCACCATCTCTTACTTGCTATGCTGCACTCCATTGGCATAAAGGTCACCGCTCTCTCCTGCTTCTCTTCTTATCTTTCTGATCGCTCTTTCAGTGTTTCATTTGCTGGCTCCACTTCTTCTCCCCTTCCTCTCACTTTTGGGTTCACTTAGGGCTCGGTCCTTAGCCCTCTTAGCTTCTCTCTCTACACGGCCCTTATTGAACAGACCATCAGCAGATTTGGCTGCCAGTACCATCTTTATGCTTATGACACACAACTATACACATCATCCCCTAACCTTACCCCTGTTGTATTACAGAACGCCAGTGTCTGTCTAACCGCAGTTTCCAATATCATGTCCACTCTCTACCTGAAACTCAACCTTTCTAAAACTGAACTTATTATAATCCTGTCTTCCACTAAACTCCATATATCTGATATCTCTCTCTCAGTGTGCTGCACCACGATAATGCCTAGGCAGCAGGCTCACTTTCTGGGTGTTACGTTTGATGCTGATCTTTCATTCACTTCCTATATACAAACTCTTGCCTACTCTTGTCGCCTGGAACTGAAGGACATCTCTAGAATTTGCCCCTTCCTCCCCATGGAAACAACTAAAACCCTCACAGTGGCCCTGATCCACTCCTGCCTTGATTATTGCAACTCTCTATTAATTAGCCTCCCCCTCATTAGACTTCCCCCTCTCCAGTCCATCCTTAATGCAGCAGCCAGGGTCACCTATCTAGCTAATCGTTACTTTGTGCCAGTCATTGCACTGGCTGCCCGTACATTATAGGATCCAATTTAAATTGCTTATTCTCACCCATAAACCTCTTCATGGTGCAGCACCTCCCTACCTTTCCACACCCATTCTCTTTGCTCTTGGAGTGACTTGAGACTAACATATGTATTAATCCGAAGCTTCCATTCCCAGCTCCAAAACTTCTCCCGATCTGCACCAATCCTCTGGAATGCTCTACCCCAAGAAATAAGGACTATCCACAACTTACATAGTTTTAGGTGCTCCCTAGTGATGGGCGAATCCTAAATTACTCGGAATCGCTTGACTCTAGCGAGTCCGAGCCCGGGACTCGCTACTCGTTGCGAGTCTAGCGAGTCCAATGTTAATGAATGGGGAAGCGAGTAATAGCGAGTAGTGTGCGATTTACAAATCACAGATGTGTCTAGGAAGCTTCAGCCTGCCATTGATTTGCATTGATCTCGTTTACTGTGCAAGTAATCTCTGGGAAACTCGCACAGATAAGAGTCCTGCTGTCTGCTCTGTGTGCTGGCTGCCGCAGCTCCAGGGTCCTAGAGCCCGCCTGCTGCCTGATGTAGCAGAGCTGAGATTGTTCTCAGTCTGCTCATTCCCTGTGCATAGACATCTATATCTATGCACAGGGATGAGCAGAGAGGACATCGCGTTTTGGACTGCGTCGGACGGAAGATTCTTAGTGGCTTTGTTATACAAGCTGGTATTAAGCCCGAGATTCTTAATGTCAGGCCACGTTTGACCCAGCCACTAAGAATCTCCAATAAAGGGTTAAAAAAACACAACACAGAGAACATTTTTTATTAGACATTAAAAAAAAAAGCCATTAGGGACTCCATCTTTAATTTAAAAAATCCTCTTCCGTCTGACGTAGTCCAAAACGCGATGTCCTCTCTGCTACATCCCCTGTGCATAGATATAGATGTCTATGCACAGGGATGAGCAGACTGAGAACAATCGCAGCTCTGCTACATCATCTCTGTGAGCAGGCAGGCTCTAGGACCCTGGAGCTGCGGCAGTCTGTACAGAGAAGACAGCTGGACTCGGCTCGCAAAGTAACAGCAGTTACTTTGCGAGTTTCCCTGCTATCACTGGCACAGTAGCCGAGTCTAATGCAAGTCAAAGGCAATCCTAGTTTTGTCAGCGTCTCTGACAAAACTAAGACTGATATTGATTTGCATTGGACTCGTTGCTGTGCGAGTAATCACTGGGAAACTCGCAGAGTACCGAGTCCTGCGAGTCAATTACTACTCGACGAGTAACGAGTCCTAGCGAGTAGATTCGCCCATCCCTAGTGCTCCCTAAAAATACATCTTTTCAGAGCGGCCTATCATTCTCCCTAATCAAAGTCATTTAGACATAGGTTATCCACTATTTCCCTGAACATAAGAACCAAAAGCTCTACACTGATGGGTTGGTGGCTGCTTACTCCACCCTTATCTGTTCCACACTTTCTCAAGATGGTTGGGCCATGATTGTAAATAAGCCCCTCTACTTTGTGTCCCACCTTTATTGTAGATTGCAAGTGTGGCGCCCTGCTCACGCAAGTAGCCACAGCCTTCCCTACTGCACAGCTGGGTTTCCACAGCAGGTACCTATTACATGCAACACCTTCCACTCCAGCACAGTAGGGAGCTAGACTCATTAACTTTAGATGAGATCCCCTATAAATACTGCAGCTGGGGGAGGAGTTAGTCAGAGTGTGCAGACGCTAGGAGAGCTGCGAAGATGTCCTGGTCATCGGTGCCGCTGTTAGGCCCAAAGCAGTGACCCGGAGTGACCCTTCTGCCATTGAGCCCAGCCTATGAGTGGGGACCGAAGACACGGAGCTTGGCCAAAGGAGTAGAGGAACTAGTGGAAGTTTACCCAAGACGTACCGAACTTCGGGGATCTGCACCTGCAGGAACACTTTAGGACTGCAGAAAATCCCAGCACATTGTGGAGACTTCAGTCACCCAGTCCCCCTGCGTACCCAGCAAGAGGGAGCCAGACACTGTAGTGTGGAATCAGAAAGTGATCAGAGAGGGTAACCCGTGGACCGCACAGGAGGAGAGAGAGAGAGGATCAGAGAAAGTGAGGAGGCCAGTCGTGTTGCATACAGATAGGGCTTCAGTGACAGCAGGGAACCTGAGGAGGCCTTATACCCACTTGCTGTGGAGACTCACTGTGCACCTGGTAACCCGACAGTGCTCTGGACATTTTTACCTGTGAATACCATCAGTAAAAGGTAAAAGAGACTTTCTTCAGAGTGTGTGCGTTATTCCTCTTCGTGCCCAGCCTCCCTATAGACTGCCTTACTGCTTCTTACCCTGGCCTCAAGTCCCACGCTGCCCCTTTTCTCTAAGCTGCCCTGGAGGCCCAGTTCCACCTATCGGGAGCTTTGCCATTCCTGACGCAATACCATCGCCCTCCGGAGGACTATGGCGGCGCTGGTGACCCATCACAAGGTACTATGTGGAGCCCCAGGCGGGACTAGGGTACTCGGTACCGGACCGGTCGGTAGCTGGGGATGTCACGGGTGGCTTGGTCCGGACCGTGTCCCTGGGCCCTCACAATAAAGGGGGGATTTATTTACAAAGGGAGATGTCACGGGTGACGCCACCCACTTGGTGCGGCCAGTGATGGGGCCGCCGCTGCTGCAGAACCTCCGGGGGTGATGTGAGGGCAGCGGAGGTGGTATAGTTCCAGTGGGGGAAACTGTATCCCCCGGGGCAGTAAGGGTTTAAAGTCTATTGGGGTTATAGATGGTGGAGAAGAGTTGGAGGACACACACTCACGTTTGGTCGACACTGGTGCACTTCCCTTCTTCTCCCGATGCTGCAGAGCTGACAGGCTGGATCTGTAGGGAGGAATTGTCTCTGTGCTGAATCTGGAGCAAAGGTCGCAATCAATACACAGACTCCAAAGCTGTTTTCCAAAGCTTTACTGCAGATGTTGTTGCAGGCTATAGTCCACGGAGTCTGTAATGGGGCTAAGCTCTCTCCCAACCCTGTCCGGGTCGTCAGAGTCCTTATGCTGCACTCTGTGTGTGTGTCCTGGCTGCTGCTATTAGCTGAGCTGCTGGGATTCCTCATGTCTCTCTGTATTCTGCTGGTACCACTTGGCTAGGCAACTTGAGTCCTCTATGCTGTGCTGACCCCTCCGTGTTGCTTCGCTCTGGTACTAGGGGGCATCTAGAGATCCCACTGTTCCTGGATTCACTGTGCTGTGTGTGTCAGACACAGTACCGGATCCGGTGTCCATCTCTGTGCGTACTTTTGGGGCAAGTGATGGTGTCACTCTAGCTCCCAGATGTGTTCCTCTGCCTTTCGTTCTCCTGTTCCTCTGACCCTTGCTAGGTCTGCACTGAGCTAACTCTGCTCTCAGTGTGCTCTTCACAGCACTACACCGTGCTGCACGGTCTGAGCTCTCCCTCATGGGCAAGAGTATATAAGGAAGCAGGTGGTGCTCCCCCTCTTGCCCAGAGGTGGTAGTGTTTGTCAGTGTGTAGTGGGGGAGAGAACCCATGTGATGTTATTGTGGCACATTAACCCATGGGGTGCCACATTCCCCCTTACTTAAATACAGCACTCCGGGACTGTAGAAAAACAACAATTAAACACAATTAATATTGACATAAACTTAAAATGAACAAGTACAAAAATCACTAGAATGTGAAAAAGAGTTCAAAAGTCAAAAAGCAGTTTTTTCCGGGGGCTTAGTCTATTGCCTCCTCTATCATCTCTCATGGAACAAGGACAGACATCGTAGAGAGCTGCATTAAATATTCACGACAATGGCAGCTTTTCAATCAATTGCCGCTCATTAACAACATGCGCTCCATTGATTCTGATTATAGCAATTGGTTAATTCAACTGGGAAATGGAGAATTGTCCAATGATTACAACCTTGGTGATGATGTCATTGAGATCCCGCAAGACATGATCTGCACTGGCTCTTTAATCTTGGATATATTTGGTGAAAACATTGTCATTGATGTGAATAATGACGAAAGTATTCAGAATGCTGCATCACATGCCATTCTTTGTCCCAAAAATGACGCTGTGGATTTGATCAATTCAAAAGTTATGGATTGTATTCCTGGAGAATACATTGAATATATGAGCGACGATTCCATTGATCCAGATGAGACGGAAAATACCGAACAATATCCAGTGGAATTTCTAAATTCTCTAACACCAACGGGAATGCCTTCTCATCTCCTGAAATTAAAAGTTGGTACAATTGTAATGCTTTTGCGTAATTTTAACAGCAGAAAAGGACTTTGCAACGGGACTCGCATGATTGTTATTGCTTTGTTTGACAACATGATACAAGCAAAAGTAATTTCTGGCTCGGATGAAGGAAATGTAGTCTTCATTCCAAGAATTGATCTCTGTCCATCAGAGACTGGATTGCCTTTCAAACTAAGACGTCGACAATTTCCCGTGAAGCCTGCCTTTGCTATGACCATAAATAAATCCCAAGGCCAAACATTGGAGAAAGTGGGGATTTATTTGCCAGAACCTGTTTTTGGTCATGGACAATTATATGTGGCTTTCTCACGTGTGAAGAGACGATGCAATGTGAAGGTGAAAGTGGTGGATTCATGCATTCAAGGCAAATTGGTGCCTAACAGTGAGAAAGTCTTCACCAAAAATATTGTCTATCGAAATATTTTGGGATGAACTTTTGCCTATTTTATTTTTTTACCTTTTCTATTTAAAAAAAAAAAAAAAAAAAATAACAAAAAAATTAGTTTAGTCTTTACATTTTCAGTTTTTTATGTACATAGTTTATACAATATTTGTGGAAAAACACATTACAGATTTCATTGGAGATGTGTATCATTCTTATTTTCTCACAGGGTGATAGAAACCACTATTTAAAGCTCCAGTACTCTACGTGCTGAGAGATTTGATTCTTATTCTTTAAAGGGAGAGGTTTTTGTGAACAGCTAAGAGATGGGTGGGACGGCTGTTCACACACATCTCATTAGTAAGGTGTGTTCCACATGTTTAGATAGATAGGGACAAACATAAATTATTAATTAGATTCTACCACGCCATTTTTCTTAGATTTTTTAAATTTGTTGAGGAATATGCTAAATGATAATAATTGATCATGAAGGACTCACCAACAACATACTTACAGTAATTTTCATAATTGCATATATGTAATTTGTACTTAACTTGCGGTTTGTGCAGACAACATAGTTGCGGCAGTCTCATCCACATCAACTGCAGTCACCTGTGGTTAGTTAGTGGATGCATCTAATGCACCTGCTGAAGCTACGTTAACTCCATTTACCGTAGGTTAATTACAAGTTTTTTTGTTATTGCATGGATATTGCTGCAAGTCTGTAGCTGGTAACTCCTTCTGTATCAATTTACAAAATTTTATTATTTACATCACAATCCTCAAAAAATGTAAGAAAAATCCAGCTATAAAAAATATCTAAATTATATCAATTCGGATTTAGTTAGATTAGGACTCACCAGGCGTAAGGGCATCTTGACGCGATTGGTGAGCTGACACAAACTGGCTGATACACACATTAGTAATGTTAATTCATCAATTCAAACAATTGACACATTAATAAGTATTGCTAATTTGTGTTCTAAGACCCTTACAACATAATAGTTCAATTTTCCTTAAATGATATCAACCATACAAATATATGTAGTTGGTGTAAAGATGTCATTGGAATAATTGGATTATTATTTGAAAATCTTAAAAAAAAGATAAAAATATTCTAGACACCCGATGCATTTGCATCGGGCTTACAGCTAGTGTGATATAAACATCAGACAAACACAAATAAAAACCAGAGGGCAACAGATCATGTGAAAATATAATTTTGGTGTCATTCTCAAAACTTTTGGCCATCACTGTACTGTAGCATTTTGTTTCAAACACGTTTTTTTTTTTCTTTTTTCTGCTGTCTGTGCTTTTCAAATGTTCCCATGTGATAATAATCAGCAACTGAAAATCTGATGTCAGGTGTGTTGGAGGGATTTCTGTGATTTTTTTTTGTTTTTAACTGGCCTAGGTATTGTTAGCACACAATTACAATTAAGATAATGTAACGTCATTACGCGTCAACTGCTGTTTCCCAAACTTACCCTGACATGATTGTATGATGTATTTGAAATAAAGATTTGAAGATTTGAATTCAAGAAAATTCTGAATTTTTCTTCTCTGATGGTACTCGATAAGCTGATGGGTGCCGGGATTTCTACCTGAATAACGAAATTGTGATAATGAATGAGTGGTGAGTGTACTTCCCTGGAACTTAAATTTTTGTATTCTAATAAAGTTGAGGTGGAGGAGAGACCACTTGATGGAGCGCTTTATATCCATTTTAGCACCTGCTGTTTCTGGGCCTCATCTACAAGTCGTAGTGATGTACTGCTGCCATAAAGCCATGGTCAGACTACCGTTTTTAGCAGATGTCACGGACATCCACTAAAAACGTAGTCATTTTTTCAGCAACGCATATGCGCTATGCAGCGCCACTGCTGCTCAACGCTGTCCCTGCTAACCCGATGTTGATCGTGGTAACCAGCCACACATCCAGCAGAATAGCGTCCGTTTAAGCAGAGCGGACAGGGAAATGCTTTTCCTGTCCGATCTGCTTAAGCGGACGCAATTCTGCTAGATGTATGGCTGGTTACCACGATCAACATCAGGTAACCAGGGACAGCGTTGAGCAGCAGCGGCACTGCATAGTGCATATGTGCTAAAAAATGGCAGTCTGACCCTGGCCTCTGAAAGTGTTGGTACCAGACTGTTCACTAAAAGATGTTCCATATCACAAAGCTCTCACTGATCTCAGGGAGACCAGTCGAGGAAAACACTGCGTTCAGCTGGCTAAAATGCTCAAACACAGTGAAATCCATGGTGCATTTCCCCCTGGTAATTTGAATATGCAAATAGAGTCTGTGGAGCCTTGTTTAAGAGTCTCAAACACAGGACTAGCCATATATCCCTCCAGGAAAGGACCTAGCCCTGGGGTGGACTCCTTGCGGAGACCACCATAACCACCATATTAAGTCGTCCTTCCCTGGAGAGATATCTGTCTAGTCTCGTGTTTGAGACTCTTAAACGAGGCTCCACAGACTCCATTTGCATATTCAAATTCACCGGGGGCAATGCATCATGGATTTCAATGTGTTTGAGCGCTTTAGCCAGCTGCCCGCAGTGTTTTCCTCGACTGGTCTCCATGAGATCAGTGAGAGCTTTGCGATGTTGGTCTACTAGGCATTGCTCCCACCTAGCCATAATCCTACTCCACACTGATGAGGACCCCGAAACAGCTGTCTGTGGATGGATACCTGGCTTTGGTAATTCCCTTGTCATATCCTTAAGCTTGTAACTGAGCGGGATAGTGACTGAAAGGGCCACTTAATGTAGTGGTTATGGTGGTCTCAGAACTGGTACAGATGTTGACACAAGCTCCAGTGTACCACAGTGGATTCGCCAAAAACTGGTACTAGGCAAAAAGTGTGGTTGCTGCCTGGATGCTGTTTCCAGATGTGCCACTAAATGGTTTTCAGCACAGAACTGGTGCAAATATTGACACAAGTACCAGTGTACCACAGGGGATTTGCAAAAAACTGGTACTAAGCCCTAAAAAAGGTTGTTTTAGGAAGACGTTACTAAACCTACTATCTATCTATAAAGAAACAGAATCGCTAGCTAGCTATCTTAATAATGCACACAGTATCAGTAGCATCAGCACTGCAGCAGCAGGACGGTCACTGAGCTCCAACACTGAGAAAATAGCGATGAAGGGAAATGGCCGATCCTTGTATGCCAATGACATGTGACATAACAAGACAATGACACAAGCCCTTGTGTGCAAAAAATGCAATTTCCTATATGGATGCTGATTGGTTGCCAGATTGGACTATCCACAGTAAAGGCCCTGTCTCACATAACCATCGCTCCAGTGATCTTGACAGCGATAACAACCTGTCGTGATCGCTGGAGCATTGTTACCTGATCGCTGGGGAGCTGTCAAACAGGCAGATCTCCCCAGCGATCAGGGCCATGGGAGCCACCTCCCACATCGCTGATACCAGCGTCCTCCCTGCTTAGCGCTGCCTGCAAGCAGGAGGACGCTGGTAACTATGATAAACTGCGGGTATCCAGGCAGCACCCGCTGCCTAGATACCCGGTGTTTATCATAGTTACCAGCTTTCTCCCTGCTTACAAGCAGCGCTAAACAGGGAGAACGCTGGTAACTATGATAAACACCGGGTATCTAGGCAGCGCTCCCTGTCTGGATACCCGCAGTTTATCATAGTTACCAGCGTCAGGGGAGCGTCAGAGTGGCAGGGGGCGGCGCCAAGAGCAGCTGAGCTGTACACTGAGAACAGGTACCACTGCAGCTGCAATCCCCAGCCTGCTCCTCAGTTCAGCGCGGGTGCCTCTGAATGCACCCCCCAGTTCTGTACTCAGGCGTCAGGGAGGGTTAGTACACCCCTGCTGGTAACCATGGTAAACAATGGTTTACCGACCACAGGAAGCCGGAAGAAGACGGATGAAGCCGGGGAGCACGATGGCAGCGGCGGGGACGGCGGCGACAGGACAGTGATAAGTATAATGATGTTACTTTGCAGGTTTTGCGGAGCAAGGGGGGGGCCCTGGATACTGATGGGGGGGCCTGTATACTGATGGGGGTGACGGGCGGGGGCCTGTATACTGAAGCCGTCACTGACTCGCGTATAAGCCGAGGGGGGGACTTTTCAGCCCAATTTTTGGGCTGAAAAACTCGGCTTATACGCAAGTATATACAGTATATAATATTAATGCTGCGGACTGTACTATAAATTTATATATGATCCATATAAATAAAATCCCACTTGTGAGCTGTTTCCCCCAGCATGGGGTGGAGAGATAGCACTGTGTCTCCCCCATGTGCAATATCTCTACCCCCATGGCAGTCTCTCCCCTCTCAGAGTCTGTCACCCCCCTGTGCACTGTTTCTCCCCTGTCTATGCCTATCTCTCTCCTGTACACACTGTCTGTCCCACCCTGTGGGCTATGTCTCCCCTCTTTGTGCCTTTCTCTCCCCTTTGTGCTGTCTCTTTCACACTGTGTCTCCCACCCTGTGAGCTCTCCCCTGTGAGCTCTCCCTCTGTCTCTTTCCCTGCCTGCTCTCTCCCCCTGTGAGCTGTCTCCCTCGCTGTGCCTGTTTTCTTTTGTGCGCTGTGTCTCCTCCCTCTCTGTGCCTGTCTCCCCCCTGTGCGCTGTGTCTCTAATCTCAATGCCTGTCTCTCCCTGTGCGCTGTCTCTTCATCCTGTGCCCAGTCTCACCCTCCTCTGCACTGTCTCACTTCTCTGTGCTAGTCTCCCAATTGTGTGCTGTGTCACCCCTCTCTGTGCCTGTCTGCCCCCTGTGCATTGTGTCTCTACCATGCACCTGTCTCCCCATCTCTGAGCCTGTCTCCTTCCTCTCTGTGCCTGTCTCCCCCTGTGCACTGTCTCCACTCTCTCTGCCTGTCAATCCCTATGTGTTGTTTCTCTCCTCCCTCTGCACTGTGTCTCCCATCTGTGCTGTCTCTCCCCCTGTGTGCTGTCTCCCCTCACTGTTCCTGTCTCCTGCCTGTGCATTGTGTCTCTCCCCTGTGCCTGTCTCTCCCTCTCTCAGCCTGTCTCCTACCTCTCTGTGCCTGTTTCCTCCCTGTGCACTGTGTCTCCCTTCTCTGTACACTCTCTCATCCCTGTGCACTGTCTCTCTCCCATGCGCTATTTTTGCTCCTGGTGCAGTTTCCCTTCTCTGTGCCTGTTTCCCCCTGTGCGCAGTGTCTCCCTTCTCTGTGCCTGTCTACCTGCTTTGTGCTGTCTCGTCCTGCACTTGTCTCCCCCCTCTCTATGACTGTCTCCCTGTCTTTGTGCCTGTATACACCATGTGTGCTGTGTCTCCATTCTCTCCTGTCTCCCCCCTGTGAGCTAGGTCTTGCCTCTCTGTGTGCTGTCTCTCCTTCGCTCCCTCCTAACCACTGCGGCAGGTGCTGAGCACAGAATCTGACTGTCGAGATCCGGCAGTAGGAGGGGACAGTGCACAGGGGCCCTCTGTCAGGGGTAAATACACAGCTCCCAGGGGCCCACAGCTACTAGGGAAAGGAAGAGAAGGAAGGAGGAAGCAGTGCAAGCACAGGGCAGGGGACCCTGTCTCGCAAGCGGCATGGACAGTGTCCCAGTCAGCGAATTGGTCCCCCAGCATGTCCATGGCCCTGGCACATGCCAGGGTGCACCAGGTGCTGACACCTGCTCTTAATACAGTGTATTTTGATATTTGTTTTCTGCAATATGAAATGTGAATTAATTTTTTCTCACTCCATAAAGGTCTTTATTGTATAACTTACTGTCAAAAGTAGCAAGAGTAATCCATTTGACGTTAGTGGAAACAGGAAAAGCAATGAATGCCGTGGGTACTATGAGGTTTATATAAATGAATAATATTTCAGAACTTTAAGATTGAATTTATTGATTTGTCTCATCCAGGGACACTAGCATATGTTTCCTTTTTTTGTACGAGACAATATTATTACTTTTCTAATAAAAGTCGAAAATCAGTGGAACATATTTTGAGTAAATATGACTCAGAGTAAAATTCTTGTAAATTCACAAATCAAAACAATAAAGGGAAACAAACAAAAAAAAAACAAAACATAGATCTCAATGAATTAAATATTCCAGTTGCAAATCTTTACTCGTTACATAGTGGAATACATGGAGAACAATAAAACATAAAAATGATCAATGTAAAACAAAATTAATATCCCATGGAGTTCTGGATTTGGAATAATACTCAAAATGAGGCTCAGTAATGGTGTGTGTGTGTGTGTGTGTGTGTGGTTTGTGCCTCCACATGCCTGCATGATTCCCCTTCAATGCATGGTCATGCTCCTGATGAGGCGGCGGATTTTCTCCTGAGGTATCTCCTCCCAGACTTGGATTAAAGCAGTAGTCAACTCCTGGACAGTCTGTGGTGCAAAATAGCATGGGTGGATGGAACAAGACATTATGTCCCAGATGTCCTCTATTGGATTTAGGTCTGGAGTACAGGCTATTCCTTGACATCAATACCTTCATTATGCAGACAATGCTGACACTCTTCAGCCACGAGACCTTGTACTGTCATGCATCAGAAGAAACTCAGGGCCAACTGCACCACCATTATGTTCTCAAAATACAACTGAGGATCTCAGCCCGATAACTAATGGCAGCCAAGGTACCTTTGGCTAGAAAATGTAGGGCTGTGCAGCCCTCCTAAGAAATGCCTTCCCACAGCATACCTGACCCACTGCAAAACCGGCCATGCTGTTCAGGGTAAATATGCTCTCATCTGTGAAAAGCAAAGGGCGACAATGCTGAATCTGCCAATCTTGGTGTTTTCTGGCAAAAAGCCCTGCATGTTGTTGGGCTGTAAACACAACACCCACTTTTTGAAATCGGACTCTCACACCACTCTCATGGAGTCTACTTTTGACAGTTTTGCAGACACATGGATATTAGTGGCTTGCTGGAGGTCATTTTGCAGGGTTCTGGGACTGATCCTCCTACTTTTCCTTGCACAAAGGAGCAGGTAGCGGTCCAGATGCTGGGTTATTACACTCCTATGACCCCTTCATGTCTTCTGGTGTACTGTCAGTCTCCTGGCCACGCCTCCTCACCTCTTTGACGGGCCCCCTCTACTGTTTAACTGAAGCATAGGGGCCTGGCTGGCTGAGACTGACATCTCTTGTGATGTCAGGCTCATCCAGGTTTGTACTGTGCATAGCACTAATAGCCTGAATTGTGCAGTGCAAACAGGAAGCAACTGCATAGAGCGCCAGCAGGACTTGAATGTCGGAGTTGCAGCCCATGTCTGGTGATTATGATATGATTGATTGATTAAATTATGTCTGTCTGTCTCTCCACAGCACCACAATGTATATACAGGATCACTACGTTCTGTATTAAGGTACCTTTATACACGGCAAATTTTCTAGGAATTTCACTGGCAACTTACTGGTTGCAGTGAAATCATGGACACATTGTTCTATCTTGTTGCTGTGTACAAATGGAACAATGTCTCCATGATTTCACTGCAATCAGTAAGTTGCCAGTGAAATTCCTAGAAAAGTTGCAGCGTGTAAAGGTACCTTTACAGAGTCTGTATGCATGTCTGTATGTATTAATTTTAAAATTACCCTATCAATGAGTGACCTTGCATATAGCCATGTAATGGGACCCCTCAAAACACTAAATAATGAATTTGAAGACCAAAGAAGAGGGTTTGAGCCCCAAAGACTGGATTAATCAATCATGATGCATTTAAGATGGATTTTAATGTTTCCTTCTCTAAAAAACATACATCCTATGACAATACATGATTTGTACAGTACCAAATGATATTATACATGAACTCATAAAGTGACCAGTGCAAAAAAATGAGACAGAAACATTGATCCCATTAGAGGTAAACTCATTTACAATATCCAGTGGGCAGAGAGTTAATGACTCATCACTAGGGTTACTTCTTATAACTGAGGGTTTTTGTGGATATATTGTATCAAGGACTTAGTGTCCTTCCACCCCCAGCATTTCTTATTATCCCCTAGTTTAAGCCCCCAAGTTTTTCTTACCCATGGTTGTTAAAGGGAGGTTGTGTTGGCTCTGGGTGTCCACCCAGAAGCGTTTCACTGTCTCCAGCTTCCTCAGTGGGGTGTTGTGTGGTACACAGTCCCCTCTTTATATACCCTCCACTCTTATTATCACTGGCGTCCTCCTGCCGCATGTCCAGCGCGTCATCAGGCTGCGTCCACCGAGCTTGGCCAATCCCTGGCTGGGGACATATCACATGCACCTCCTGAGCCAGTGAGGATGCCTCACAGTGGCGGCGCAGGAAGATGATGTCGCTGGTCCCGCGGTCCCGCCGGCACCACCCCTTTTAGGGCGGAAGTATCATTAGCGCCATCTTAGAAAGTCTCCATTAGTGGAGGCTGAAATCGTACACCTACCACTAAGAAAGGTCTCCTCCTCTGCCCTACTTTGGGCGGAAGTGACCCGGAGACCATTTTAAGACTTCCATTACGATGTCCTATACCTATGAGGAGAGTTTGACCACCCATGCTATTTATTTTATATAGAAATTTAGAAAAGATTAACAATGGTTGCATTCAATAGATATACTCATTATCCCACAAATCCTTTCTGCAGTCCCAATACCTGCCCATACCTTATGTCATACATCTTACATAGGAAGAACTACATCCAAACCCTTTGGGTTATGTTGGGCGTCTGCCACTTGTGATGCATATATTTGGTGTGGAGGGGCCCGCCTTGTCTAATAGCTATGGGCATGACCAATAGGCTGCTCTGACACTATGTATCACATGGACTAGAGTGTCTGACTTCCTATGGTAGCCTTGTGTCTTCAAATGCCACCAGTTTCCTCCCTGTTAGCATGGTTGGTCGCAGACGCTACAATCGCCCCCATGCTTTAGGTTGCAGGAGACTGAGCACCGGTATACAGACACATGTGCTACCTCTCAGAGGAGCCGGTAGCCGCCTGCTAGATGCAATGAGTATTAGAAGTGGTGAAATTTGGTGAGTGTTTTTTTTAATTAATTTTGTCCTATTTCAGTGAATCGGTAACTGTGTCCAACCTAACCATCCATCTACATTCTAACTGTTCAAGCCTTTTCATATAATTTCCACTCCTTGAACCTAAATTTAGTATGTCGATTCCCACCACTCTTAAACCCTTTGAAGAACAGTTGTTGAACTGTCCGAAATGGCGTCGTAAGGTCTTCAAAGGTGGGTCTGTTAATTCCCAGCCTTGTGCTGCCTCAGTCTCTCGGACATGTTCTCGGATCCGTATACGGAGTTCCCGTGTAGTCAATCCAATATAGATCAGACCACACGGGCACGTCGCGTGATATATGACATTTGCGGTGGTGCAGCAAATGTATTTACAGATCACATATTCTTTTTTACCGCTGGAATCTTTAAACACCTTGGCCCTATCCTTGTTTTTGCAGCCCAAACAACTTCCACATGGAAAGAATCCCGTAGTGCAGGGGTCTCAAACTCCAGTCCTCGAGGGCTGCAGACAGTCCAGGTTTTCAGGATTTCCTTAGAATTTGACAGTTGATAATTGGATTACCAACTGTCAAATACTATGGAAATCCTGAAAACCTGCACTGTGTGCGGCCCTTGAGGCCTGGAGTTTGAGACCCCTGCCATAGTGGGTTTGACTCCCTCAATAATGGGTTATTGAATAAGATAAAGGAGACAAGCGAGGCGCAATAGTGCCCTATCAATATGACACTGATTCCACACTCAGATCACCTGGTCTAGTTGTGTGCACCCACAACTAGTTTTAATTGCATGTAGTTTATAAGCTGCTGCAGGACTTCCACCGCCACGTAGCATGTGTAAAGATGATCAGATCCAGGGATGGTGTAAAGACAGTCCGCGCTGCTTTAAATAATCAGTCACAAGTCTTTAGGTAAAAGACCCCCCTTCTACTGAAACGCGTAGGTGGAAATAAAGAAGGGGGGTCTTTTACCTAAAGACTTGTGACTGAATATTTAAAGCAGCGCGGACTGTCTTTACACCATCCCTGGATCTGATCAATAATGAGTTGACTTTTAGGTACGTAATGGCTATGAACCACCACATCTCTCAAGTTTAAGCCCTGTCTAGCTGTCATCAATGGCTTCTCTTATCCACCGACTGTGGATCCTCCTCAAAATCCAGAACCAGCACTTACAAGACTCTCCATCTCTTTATCATCACTCTCATCTCTGGAAGAGGATAGGTTATTGGGAGGGAGAAGTGGATTTCTGGCACTGGTACAGTCGACCGATGGTAGAGGCTTCGGTGGAGGAAAGAGATTGATTACACCTCCACAGTCAGTGGATAAGAGAAGTAAACACAATTTAGAGGTAATCAATCTCTCCAATCATATATTAAGTAAAACACAGACTGAGGTATTAGAATTCGGCCTCACCTTTGCTCCTACTAATCGGTTTGATTATTTTACAGTGCTAAAAAACCTGAATCTTTTTACCCGAAAATTAATTTTAGACCAACTACACTCCAGAAGAGATGGTGCTGGTGATGATTTTACACAGATGGAGAGGGATACCTTGAGTGAACTGGAAGCTTTGGATATTGAACTACACAATAAGGAAAAAGGTAAATTCCCAGTCTCATTATATCCCCATTCGACCACATTTCCCCCAGTCTCCCTCTGTTCAGAAGTGGAAGTCTTCTATAAAAGGGTGACTGAGGAATTTAAGAATCTTGAGGGTAGACAAATTGTGAAGGATAATCTATCCCAACCTCAGAGAAAAGCTCTGGCAGAGTTGAAATTAATATCTGATGTGGTTATAAAACCTGCAGACAAAGGGGGAAATGTGGTCGTGCGGCCAGTAAATATGTATGAGCGTGAAGCTCTAAGACAATTGAGGGACAGGGAGTCTTATCAAATTTTATCATCTAATCCTGTTAACAAATTTGAAGTGGAATTGTATGGGATTTTGGAACAGGTCTTCCAGATGGGGATAATCCCCAAACGTATTTTTGATGGCTTGATAATAAAATCACCGACCATACCTACTTTCTACTTACTACCCAAGATCCACAAGAACCCCCTTACTCCCCCGGGGCGTCCGATTGTCTCTGGCATCGGGGGGATCTGTGACCTGGTATGCAGGTTTATAGAATATTACCTGCATCCTCTGGTGGAAACTCTTCCCTCCTATGTCAGAGACACTACGGACGTCCTGAGGCAGATTGATGGGGTCTTTGTGGATCCTGGATCAGTCCTGATCACAGCTGAAGTTGAATCCTTATATTCGTGCATCGAGCATGAGCGTGGAATTCGGGCTGTTGAGTTCTACCTGGGCATGAGCCGTTTGGATGGACTACTTATAAAACTGATTCTGGAGCTCTTGGATTATGTCCTGAGGCACAACTTCTTTCTATTCAAGGATCGATATTATCTTCAAAGGCACGGCACTGCAATGGGCGTGGCATGTCCCCCCTTTTACACCAATCTCTTTCTCGGTTTTTAGGAGAGGGATATTTTTGGCGGTGAGGGGGCGTGTGTCGCATCCCATGTGCAGTGCTGGCTAAGATATATAGATAATATCATAATATTTTGGACAGGAGTGGAGGGAGGAGTTGTGCGCTTTCAGGACATATCTAAACTCAAATTCTCTTAACATCAAATTAACTTTTACACAACATCAATCAGAAGCAGAGTTTTTGGATATCAAGTTGGTGGTCCATCCAGACGGTTCACTTCAAACTAATATGTTCTGAAAAAAGACCTCGGTCAACTCACTGCTCCATGCCTCTTCTGCCCATACACATTCAACAATATCAGCAATTCCAACTGGCCAATTTTTACAAGCAAGAAGAGTCTGCTCGACTGAGGAGTATTTTCAAGAGCAGGCGAGGGATTTAAGGGACAGATTTGTATCTAGGGGACATAGTAGAAGGGCTATAAAGAAGGGATATTTGAGAGCTTTAAGAACTACAAGAGAGAGCCTTCTTACCCCTAGATCATCAAAAACTGAAAAAGAAGAAGGGGGGAAAGTAGTGAGATTTATATCCACCTATAATGACCAATGGGGGGGTATAACGCGAATTCTGACCAAATACTGGGACATTTTGAAAAAAGAAAAAAGCCTGGATGAGGTTCTTCCCGGCCCGCACATTGATGACAGCTAGACGGGGCTTAAACTTGAGAGATGTGGTGGTTCATAGCCATTACGTACCTAAACGTCAACCCATTATTGATAGAGTCAAACCCACTACGGGATTCTTTCCATGTGAAAGTTGTTTAGGCTGCAAAAACATGGATAGGGCCAAGGTGTTTAAAGATTCCAGCGGTAAAAAAGAATATGTGATCCGTAAATACATTTGCTGCACCACTGCAAATGTCATGTATTATGCGACGTGCCCGTGTGGTCTGATCTATATTGGATTGACAACACGGGAACTCCGTATATGGATCCGAGAACATGTCCGAGAGATTGAGGCAGCACAAGGCTGTGAATTAACGGACCCACCTTTGAAGACCTTACGACGCCATTTCGGACAGTTCCACAACTGTTCTTCAAAGGGTTTAAGAGTGGTGGGAATCGACATATTAAATTTAGGTTCAAGGGGTGGAAATTATATGAAAAGGCTTGAATAGTTAGAATGTAGATGGATGGTTAGGTTGGACACAGTTACCCCAAAGGGTTTAAATGAGACATTGAGCTCCGTGCCGTTCTTATGAATGTGCCATCGTTTAATATTTATTATGCCTATTGAGTATCACCATTTTAAAGTATTTTTAATTCACTTTTTCACTTTTTCTTTTTAGAGTTTATATTTCTGTTTTGGTTTCTATTGTGGCATATTTCTCTCTTTACTCTCCACAAGACCATCTATTAAATACCTATGAAGGTTGAAGATACCACTGTGCTCTTGGAGACAAGGAATCTGATAATGGATGCATTTTGCTGTGTTTTTTGTTTTTTGTGTATTATACAGTTGTGGCCAAAAATATTGACACCCCTGCAATTCTGTCAGATAAAACTCAGTTTCTTCCTGAAAATGATTGCAATCACAAATTCTTTGGTATTTTTATCTTCATTTAATTTGTCTTCCATGAAAAAATACAAAAGAGATTGAAGCAAAAAGCAAAACATTGATCATTTCACCCAAAAGTCCAAAAATGAGCCAGACAAAAGTATTGGCACCCTCAGCCTAATACTTGGTTGCACAACCTTTAGCCAAAATAACTGCGATCAACCGCTTCCAGTAACCATCAATGAGTTTCTTACAATGCTCTGCTGGAATTTTAGACCATTCTTCTTTGGCAAACTGCTCCAGGTCCCTGATATTTGAAGGGTGCCTTCTCAAACTGCCATTTTTAGATCTCTCCACAGGTGTTCTATGGGATTCAGGTCTGGACTCATTGTTGGCCACCTTAGTAGTCTCCAGTGCTTTTTCTCAAACCATTTTCTAGTGCTTTTTGAAGTGTGTTTTGGGTCATTGTCCTGCTGGAAGACCCATGACCTCTGAGGGAGACCCAGCTTTCTTACACTGGGCCCTACATTATGCTGCATAATTTGTTGGTAGTCTTCAGACTTCATAATGCCATGCACACGATCGAGCAGTCCAGTGCCAGAGGCAGCAAAACAACCCCAAAACATCAGGGAACCTCCGCCATGTTTGACTGTAGGGACCGTGTTCTATTCTTTGAATGCCTCTTTTTTTCTCTTGTAAACTCTGTGTTGATACCTTTGCCCAAAAAGCTCTACTTTTGTCTCATCTGACCAGAGAACATTCTTCCAAAACGTTTTAGGCTTTCTCGGGTAAGTTTTGGCAAACTCCAGCCTGGCTTTTTAATGTCTCGGGGTAAAAAGTGGGGTCTTCCTGGGTCTCCTACTATACAGTTCCTTTTCATTCAGAAGCCAACAGATAGTGTGGGTTGACACTGATGTACCCTCGGACTGCAGGGCAGCTTGAACTTGTTTGGATGTTAGTCGAGGTTCTTTATCCACCATCCGCACAATCTTGCGTTGAAATCTCTCTTCAATTTTTCTTTTCCGTCCATATCTAGGGAGGTTAGCCACAGTGCCATGGGCTTTAAACGTCTTGATGACACTGCACACGGTAGACACAGGAACATTCAGGTCTTTGGAGATGGACTTGTAGCCTTGAGATTGCTCATGCTTCCTCACAATTTGGTTTCTCAAGTCCTCAGACAGTTCTTTGGTCTTCTTTCTTTTCTCCATGCTCAATATGGTACACACAAGGACACATGACAGAGGTTGAGTCAACTTTAATCCATGTCAACTGGCTGCAAGTGTGATTTAGTTATTGCCAACACCTGTTAGGTGCCACAGGTAAGTTATAGGTGCTGTTAAAACCACAAATTAGAGAAGCATCACATGATTTTTCTAACATTGCCAATACTTTTGTGCACCCCCTTTTTATGTTTGGTGTGGATTTATATCCAATTTGGCTTTAGGACAATTCTTTTTGTGTTTTTTCATTGAATACAAATTAAATGAAGATAATAATACCAAAGAATTTGTGATTGCAATCATTTTCAGGAAGAAACTGAGTATTATCTGACAGAATTGCAGGGGTGTCAATACTTTTGGCCACAACTGTATATACTTGTTAAACCAGTCTGTTGTAGTTGTTCTAATGTCTGTAATAGGTGACATGCTATTATGATTTATATTCTTGTTCCCATGCAATATATGCACTGTGGTAATTATATCTTTTTGACATGTCATTTGGATGTAGTTCTTCCTATGTAAGAAGTATGACATAAGATATGGGCAGGTATTGGGACTGCAGAAAGGATTTGTGGGATAAAGAGTATACCTATTGAATGCAACTATTGTCAATCTTTTCTAAATTTCTATATAAAATAAATAGCACGGGTAGTCAAACTCTCCTCATAGGTATAGGACATCGTAATGCAAGTCTTGAAATGGTCTCCAGGTCACTTCCGCCCAAAGTAGGGCGGAGGAGGAGACCTTTCTTAATGGTAGGCGTAGGATTTCAGTCTCCACTAATGGAGACTTTCTAAGATGGCGCTAATGATACTTCCGCCCTAAAAGGGGTGGTGCTGGCGGGACTGCGTAATCAGTGGCGTCATCTTCCTGCGCCGCCACTGTGAGGCATCCTCACTAGCTCAGGAGGTGCATGTGATATGCCCCCAGCCAGGGATTGGCCAAGGGCGGTGGACGCAGCCTGATGACGCGCTGGACATGCGACGGAGGACGCTGGTGATAATAAGAGTGGAGGGTATATAAAGAGGGGACTGTGTACCACACAACACCCCACTGATGAAGCTGGAGACAGCGAAACGCATCTGGGGGACACCCAGAGCCAACACAACCTCCCTTTGACAACTACAGGTGTCCTTGATAGAATATATCCACAAAAACCCTCAGTTATAAGAAGTAACCCTAGTGATGAGTCATTAACTCTCTGCCCACTGGATATTGTAAATGAGTTTACCTCTAATGGGATCTATGGTTCTGTCTCATTTTTTTGCACAGGTCACTTTTTGAGTTCATGTATAATATCATTGGTACTGTACAAATCATGTATTGTCATAGGATGTATGTTTTTTAGAGAAGGAAACATTAAAATCCATCTTAAATGCATCATGATTGATTGGTCCAGTCTTTGGGGCTCAAACACTCTTCTTTGGTCTTCAAATTCAATGTCTGTATGTAGGGTGTCAGGCCTGTTTGTGTCATATACAGGATATATAGGGTGTCAGAGTCTGTATGTATAAATATGGACCTGTGCGTACAATATTGTACTCTGTATACAATATATTGAGTCAGCAGTCTATTGTGCATACAGCCAACATCCATCTACTGTGTACACAGCCAGCAACCATATATTATGCATACATCTACCAGATGTCTATTGTCCAATACACCCACAGCCATTTATTGCGTTTATAGCCAGCAGCCGTCTGTTGTTTATACATCCAGCAGATGCTATTGTGAAATATGCCAGCAGCAGTCTATTTGGTATATAGCCAGCAGCTATCTATTGTGGAATATACCCACAGCTGTCTATTGTGCATGAAGCCCACAGCTGTGTATTGTGCATACAGCCAGCAGCCGTCTATTGTGCATAAATCCCACAGATGTCAATTATGCTTATAGCCAGCAGCCAACTATTGTGCATACAGCCACCAGATTTATATTGTGCATACAGCCAACAACTGTCTATTGTGCATATAGCTAGCAGTCATCTATTGTGCATACAGTCACTAGCCGTCTAATTGTGCATACAGCTAGCAGTCATCTATTGTGCATACAGTCAGCAGCCATCTACTGTGTATACAGTCAGCAGAAATCTATTGTAAATCAGAGATGTATGAACTTTGCTCAAACATATTCGCCAATTTCAAATTTGACAAAACAAGGCTGATTTGAATCAGGGATTTTCCCCAAAAGTCGTCGAGCGCAGCTTTGTTTGAAATTTAAAATGGCCCTAAAACCTTTTCTGTTTGTTTATTTGGGTCTAAAACTTTTCCCGGAATACCCGCTAGATGTGGACAACACCTAACCAAATGGTAAGGAGTGTCCTCAGCCATCGGGTCTACCACCTTTTATCAAGGGATAGAATTTTTTTGCAGCTTTACATGAATTTTTTTAAGCTTCCTGGAGTTTGCAGGTGTTTTCACACCTGCAGAATGTGAAGTGCCAGATGTGGCAGCAGAGGAAAAGTCAAGGAAGGAAGCTTACATTGTCCTTAAAACATCCATTTAAAGGGAACCAACCACCTCAGATGACGACTATAAGCAGTTAATACATGTCCCTGCACCCTACCTACACCGTTCCAGCTATGTTTTTGCTAAGAATATTGATAAATGCAAACCGAAAGAAACACTTTGTAAACTTACATTCCTGCGTACTTGAGGGCGTCTCCCTCGGGCTCTCGTACTAGAGGGCTGTGCTCATCATGCCTGCTCTCCCCCTCCCTTATGCACGCCCCCTCTCAGCCTGCTATAGTGATGTGAGGCTGATTGCGTCATAAAGGGGCGGGGCTACCGGGATGCCGCGATTTAGCCCCGCCCCTTTATGACGCAATCAGCCTCACATAGTATAGCAGGCTGAGAGGGGGCGTGCATAAGGGAGGGGGAGAGCAGGCATGATGAGCACAGCCCTCTAGTACGAGAGCCCGAGGGAGACGCCCTCAAGTACGCAGGAATGTAAGTTTACAAAGTGTTTCTTTCGGTTTGCATTTATCAATATTCTTAGCAAAAACATAGCTGGAACGGTGTAGGTAGGGTGCAGGGACATGTATTAACTGCTTATAGTCGTCATCTGAGGTGGTTGGTTCCCTTTAAGAGAGCTTAATATTTTTAAGAGAATTTTTTTTCATTATTATTATTATTATTATTATTATTATTATTATTATTTTTTGGAGACCAAACTTTTATTATTGCAGAGGATCAGCAGCATGCAAAGCCATCTGTTCTATACTTATATGACAGCAATTCGTATAAAAATAGCATATGGTCATGATATGCTTCACATCCATGATCTTATAGGTATTGTGAAGTAAAGCCCCCTGAGGGACTCGCTTGGCAACAGAATGACACCAACAACCATGGTTTTCTTCAAAATAACACAATACAGCAGTTTATTAAGCTGTCATAAACTGCTGGTAACATATAATACACATTACATTTCACATATAATACTCTTTACTCACATAATCACATTATAAGACATTCCCATAACATATATATTATATACACTGGAGCAATACTACCAGCTCCATCGATTATCAGGAGCACTAACTGTAACTCCTCTGTACAACCTACAAGACAGTATTTACATTTATCACATCAGCAGAATCTTAAGGCAACCCTTATAGACCCAGTCTGGTTCTAATGGCGGCTTTGCCCCACTGGCATTATTTACACTTCATATTTACATGTAATATAAAACAGGAACCTTATAGACCTCACAATCTGTCCCCAATGGCAGCTACTGCCGCCTGGCCCTTTGACAGGCATCATACCCCATCCTATTCACACTTGGATACATCACACATGGCACTTTTACATAAACCTATGATGACCGACACGTTTATACATCACACATAGTCAAGGGGACCATATCACGACTCTTTAGAGAGTCCCAATGGTGGTTACAGCCGCCTGGCTTTCATTGACATAAGACAACATACATGGCATTCTTACATAGACCACTATGCTTTACACATGAACCATCACACATAGTCAACGGGACCATATCATGACCTAGCAGTCGGTCCCAATGACGGTTACATCCACCTGGCCTTCGTGGGCTCCACTCATCATAGGGCCCACTGACACACACACAGTCCAGCATGAACTACAGCCCTCTTAGATCCATACATACAGTCAATGGGTTCCATAAAAGTCAGAGAGACAGGTGTATCCCACATGGAG
This sequence comes from Allobates femoralis, assembly GCA_033576535.1. Taxonomy (NCBI): domain Eukaryota; kingdom Metazoa; phylum Chordata; class Amphibia; order Anura; family Aromobatidae; genus Allobates; species Allobates femoralis. Next base: position 449,024,395 of record JARQOC010000003.1, read on the forward strand.
AGCCTGGCTTCCTGCCTCATCCCAGTGGGAAGGGAACCCCCTCTGCCTCACGTCCTCACATCCTGGAGGTCATGTCTGGTCTGCCTCCCATCTCCAGTCTCTCTCACAACACTAAGCAGCTTCTTATCCTGGATGCCACACTCACACCTGCAACACAGTGAGTCAATCAGCACATCTCACTCACACAGACCTGGGAGTAGTTAACCCTCTGTACACCAGTCAGGTCTAGCACAGCAATAATCCCTACACACAGGCTTAGATACAGTTAATCCTGTGTGCACGGCTCAAAACACATGTGATTTATACTAGCCATGGGCTCTCATGCTTGTCATACCTCACATACTCCCCTCCTTGTTCAGTTCCATAGTTGGTGAACACCATACAAAAGATGTCGGGGCAATGGTGCTGAACCCCGTGGCACCCCACAAAACAGTCCATAACACAGTCCGCATATAGGGAGAGAAAAAGAGCCCCTGTATAGAGTGCACACAGCCATTTTGAAGGTGAAAAAATTATATCATATATTTATTTGTGAAAACAAAGACAGCAAAAAACCTCGACATGAGTATAAAAACAATTAAAAACAATTGTCCACTGTTACACATATCATAAACAATTTTATCCAGGACCCATAGGTTAATCAATAAGAGCATTGGAATAATTTTTCACTGATATTCATTCATCCAAGGTACCCTTGTAACCAATATACAACAATTAAACAACAGTTCACCAACCCTGGTCAAATGTCAGGATTCCATACAAATTCATGGGTATTAAATTGAGAAATTAACCCCTGATAGGTAGACTGATGAATATAGTGCAGATATACTGTATATAAATACCTTTTTGTAATAAGGTGACCCTCTAGGCTTTGCCAATGTTAGCACATGTAGCACATGTTAGAAAAAAAATACCCTGTGGCACTTCACAAAACAGTCCATAACACAGTCCGCAGCACCTTTCAGCCATCCAGGTTTGGAAGCGCTGCCGTGGCGTCTTTGGGGCTCCGCCGAGCCACCAGGAAATTTGAGTGCGATGTCTTCGTGGCCCCGCCGAGCCACTGGCAAGATGCTAGGGTGCGTTGTGCAGTTGCCCATAGCAACCAAGTCTTTTTTAGTGCACCTGCACAGTTACCATAGCCCTCAGGCTGCACCACCCCACCAGGTCGTGTTGCCCGCATTCTCCACCATATGTGAGATAGCGCCCCCTTGCATGGGGAAGGCGGTGAGGGCTGAATTGGGAGGAACTTTGAAGAAGGAGCGGTGGGGAAAGGATGGCGTGGCACAGGCGGAGGAGGGAGGACAGAGCAGCAGGGGGAGGAGGATGGAGGACAGATCGGCATGGGGAGGAGAACGAAGGATGAAGCGGTGGGGTGGGGGAGGACGGAGCAGCACAGGTAGGGGGAGGACGGAGGATGGAGTGGTAGAGGGGAGGAGGACAAAGGAAGGAGGAGGAAGCAGTGAGGTGGGGAGGATGGAGCGGCACAGGCAGGGGGAGGATGAAGCGGCAGGGGGAGAACGGAGCACAGAGCAGCGGGGGGAGGAGGACAGAGGACAAAGCGGTGGGTGGGGGAGGATGGAGCAGCACAGGCAGGGGGAGAATGGAGTATGGAGTGGCAGAGAGGAGGAGGACAAAGGAAGGAGGGGTGGGGGAGGATGCAGCGGCACAGGCAGGGGGAGGATGAAGCGGCAGGGGGAGGCCGGAGCACAATGCGGCAGGGGGGAGGAGGACAAAGGAAGGAGGGGTGGGGGAGGATGCAGCGGCACAGGCAGGGGGAGGATGAAGCGGCAGGGGGAGGCCGGAGCACAATGCGGCAGGGGGGAGGAGGACAGAGGACAAAGCGGTGGGTGGGGGAGGATGGAGCAGCACAGGCAGGGGGAGAATAGAGTATGGAGTGGCAGAGAGGAGGAGGACAAAGGAAGGAGGGGTGGGGGAGGATGCAGCGGCACAGGCAGGGGGAGGATGAAGCGTCAGGGGGAGGCCGGAGCACAAAGCCGCAGGGGAGAAGAGGATGGAGGACAAAGCAGCGGGGTGGGGGAGGATGGAGCAGCACAGGCAGGGGGAGGACGGAGGATGGGATGGCAGAGAGGAGGAGGACAAAGGAAGGAGGGGTGGGGGAGGATGCAGCGGCACAGGCAGGGGGAGGATGAAGCGGCAGGGGGAGAACGGAGCACAGAGCAGCGGGGGGAGGAGGACAGAGGACAAAGCGGTGGGTGGGGGAGGATGGAGCAGCACAGGCAGGGGGAGAATGGAGTATGGAGTGGCGGAGAGGAGGAGGACAAAGGAAGGATGGGTGGGGGAGGATGCAGCGGCACAGGCAGGGGGAGGATAAATCGGCAGGGGGAGGCCGGAGCACAAAGCCGCAGGGGAGAAGAGGATGGAGGACAAAGCAGCGGGGTGGGGGAGGCCGGAGCAGCAGAGGCAGGGGGAGGACAGAGGATGGAGTATCGGAGGGGAGGCGAACAAAGGAAGGAGGAGGAAGCGGTGGGGTGCGGGAGGACGGAGTGGCAGGGGGAGGATGGAGCACAGAACAGCGGGGGGGAGGAGGACGGAGGACAAAGCGGTAGGGTGGGGGAGGACGGAGCAGCACAGGCAGGGGGAGGGGAGGAGGATAAAGGAAGGAGGAGGAAGCGGTGGAGGAGGATGGAACGGCACAGGCAGGGGGAGGACGGAGAACAGAGCGGTGGGAGGAGGAGGATGGAGGACAAAGCGGCGGGGTAAGGGTGGATGGAGCACTGTATGGCAGCTCAGTGGTTAGCAGAGTATACAGGGGCTCAGTGCTTAGCAGAGTATATGGTGGCTGAGTGGTTAGCACTGCGCGCTGGCTCAGTGGTTAGCACTGCGCAGTGGCTCAGGGGTTAGCACTGCGCAGTGGCTCAGTGGTTAGGACTGCACAGTGGCTCAGTGGTTAGCACTGCGCGGTGGCTCAGTGGTTAGCACTGCGCAGTGGCTCAGTGGTTAGCACTGCGCGGTGGCTCAGTGGTTAGCACTGCGCGGTGGCTCAGTGGTTAGCACTGTGTGGTGTCTCAGTGGTTAGCACTGCACGGTGGCTCAGTGGTTAGCAAAGTATGGTCACTCAGTGTTTAGCACTGTACGGTGGCTCAGTGGTTTGCACTGTACGGTGGCTCAGTGGGTGAGTGCGGTGGGCAGAGTGGTCAGTGCAGCAGCGCGGTGGGCAGAGTGGTCAGCGCAGCAGCGCGGTGGGCAGAGTGGTCAGCGTGGTGGGCAGGTAGCGGGGGGCAGGATGGAGAGTGCGGGGCAGGATGGAGCGTGCAGGGCAGGATGGATGGCAGCTGCGGCGGCGGGCTCGCACACATTCACACACCCACTCATAAAATAACAAATCATTATGCTCACCTATCCTTTCTCTATCCAGCACTGCCTCCAACAGCAAGCTCCGTCTGCTTACAGGACCTGTGATGATGTCACAGAGCATCATCGGATCACATGATCGCAGTAGAGGCCACCGATGGCGAGAGTGGGGCAGTATTAGCCCCGCTCTCGCTAACGGTCGGCCATCTTGCTTAGGGATATAGCCGGATTCCGTCAGGATGTGACGTCATTTCGATGACATACTGACGGAAGCTGGCTTAGGGTTTTATTAGAATAGATTACATTTCACTTATAATACTCTTTACTCACATAATCACATTATAAGACTTTCACATAACATATATATTATATACACTGGATCATTACTACCAGCTCCATCGATTATCAGGAGCACTAACTGTAGCTCCTCTGTACAATCTACAAGACAGTATTTACATTTATCACCTCAGCAGAACCTTAAGGCAACCCTTATAGACCCAGTCTGGTTCTAATGGTGGCTATGCCCGCCTGGCATTATCTACACTTCATATTTACATATAATATATAAACAGGAACCTTATAGACCTCACAGTCCCCAATGGCAGCTACAGCCGCCTGGCCCTTTGACAGGGATCATACCCCATCCTATACACAGTTGGATACATCACACATGGCACTTTTACTGAAACCTATGATGACCCAGACGTTTATAAATCACACATAGTAAACAGGACCATATCACAACTCTTTAGTCAGTCTCAATGGCGGTTACAGCCGCCTGGCCTTCATTCACCTGAGACAACATACATGGCATTTTTACATAGACCATTATGCTTTATACATGACCCATCACACATAGTCAAAGGGACCATATCATGACCTAGCAGTCGCTTTGCGTGTTGGTGTTGGTGATCCTCGGCTATGAGTTAGGGTGGTGCCCTCAGCTTTAATTATACACGTGGCCTTCGTGGACTCCACTCATCACAGGGCCCACTGACACACACACAGTCCAGCATGGACTTCAGCCCTCTCAGACCCATACATAAAGTCAACGGGCTCCATACAACTCCCACATGGAGAGCCTGGCTTCCCACCTCGTCCCAGTGGGATGGGAATGCCCTCTGCCTCACGTCCTCACATCCTGGAGGTCATGTCTGGTCTGCCTCCCATCTCCAGTCTCTCTCACAACACTAAGCAGCTTCTTATCCTGGCTGCCACACTCACACCTGCAACACAGTGAGTCAATCAGCACATCTCACACAGACCTGGGAGTAGTTAACCCTCTGTACACCAGTAAGGTCTAGCACAACAATAACCCCTACACACAGTCCCAGATACCGTTAACCCTGTGTGTGCAGCTCAAAACACATGGGATCTCTACTGGCCATGGGCTTTCATGCCGGTCATAAATCACAGTATGTTCACACTGATGAAACACCATAGTATGGATATTGCTTCTTGAAAATGTGTGATCACTATGTCATGACATAATAATAATAACAATAATAATATTTATTCATTTATACAGCACTATTAATTCCATAGCGATTTACATACATTTGCAACATTGTCCCCATTGGGGCTCACATTTCATGCCATACATTTACAATGCAGACTTTTGTCAAATGCACAACTGTGTTATATGTATAATTTATATTAAAGTTGTCCTCGGATTCCTGCAGTGCTCAGTGCCACTAGCCTTGTTCAGATTTCCACATGAATTGGTTGTGAATGGTGACCTGAAAACTTTGTTTTCATCATTATGTCTCCCACAAAGATGTCACGCTTCCATAAAGACTGTACCTAACTGCATACTGCCACGCAGTTGTTATACCTTGTAGCCTGGGGAATTGGATTTGTGACAGTGATGTAGTTCTGCAGATCATCACATCGAGGGGTTAATTAAGAGCTAGGCATTAGGCAACAAGAGCGTGCGCACATTAAAATCCAGTAGTGATTGCTCAGACCCGAATCCTGTTACTCACTTAAAGAGGCATGCCCCTAAGGCAAAGCAAGTACACAAACCAAGGGAACTGTGTCAGCATGTCTCCGCCATCTTACCTGTGCATTTCCAGTACCACACAGGTATCTTTTGTGCTACTAAAGTTCAACTTAGAATTGTGACAATATTACACAGAACTTTGGAAAAGGATCACCTGCAAGGCATGGTTGACCTGGACTTGGAGGATGTCATCTTGCTAACCACCCCTGGGGCAGAAAGGAAGGTGGGTCACATTCGGCAGAAGCAGACCCAGAGCAACATGGAGAGGATATAGAGACATATCACCTGGAGCTCCACCGCACTACACACTTTGGGCCTCATGTACAGTGAGGTGCAGATCCAATCCTGGACTTCGATGCCAGACGCGGACCTGAGGAGCAAGTCACAGCAGGCAAGAGATGGCACTTTCCCTGTGGCATCCGAGAGCACCACAAGTCAGACTGTACATGATCTTACAGCATGTCTGACTAGATTCCACCTGCAGCTACTGGATCTTATTCCCCAATACTGCCAGGACCAAAACCATTATTAGGAGGCTGAGGAGGAGATAGAAGAGGCAGAAGGACCTGTTTCCCAGCTGTGTGGATCACCTTCTCTAGAGGTCTTTGACTGGGACAAAGCCATGTGGGGACCCCTACCTCTTCCAAGCAACTATCTGATAAAGCATAAACTACCCCATTCTATCTTTTTTGTTGAGGAGATTTGTCTCTCAGATGCCATTGCCTGGGACTGGTTGCATGGGCCTAAGGCTAATGACTTCTTCGACCAATATGCCCAAGGCAAGGTGGTGGTATTCCTACAGGATAAAGGGTTGGGTTTCCTAGTGGAACATAGTACTGGGCATTGGTGATTCGTGAAGCGCTCCTCCCTGCTGCATGACAATCTTCCCCAAAGTCTATGTACAGTATTTGTCAGGGAAGAGGTTACTTTCATGAAGTTGGGAGGCAGCAAGGGGTGGGGTGGTTTACAGTTGGTGTATGTTGGGTTTCAACTGCTGACCAATTTGAGAAGTAGCAGGAGGACACAAATCTGGAGAGATGTTGGCATCGGCTGCAGCCCAGGTGTCACTTGGTTGGCCAGCCAGATGCACCTGCAACCAGGGGGCTTATCAGTATTCACCAAGCTGGTCCTGTCTGTCCTATGAAGCATGGACGTCCCCTGGTTCCTTCATCGTCCTCACCAATGGTGGCCATTATGGAGTGTGCTTGGGGGGCAGGTGGTGGCAGAGAATGCCCTACAGAAGTAGCCTCTGTGACCGCTGAAGAACATCTGGTAGCTGATTACCAGGAAAAACTGCAACAACTATCTAGAGCATAGTAAAAAATGATGAGAGACATTTTCAGTTAACCTTTGTAAAGACATGTTGGTGAGTCAGTGAGAAAGTTACCCATCCCTTAGTTGGCATTTAGGACAGAGAAGGACTTGTTGGAGTTGTTTTTTTCAGTTCTTCCTTGACCAAGTCCTGTGTTTTTGTTAAAGTTATATTTCCCCTTCCAATATTTTGCACTGTTTGCGCTTTCCACTGCTGGACATGCATGCAGCCTTTGGAATCCTTTATATTCCACCAATTTAGCAGTCTGTGTGCTGCTGATCCCCATGGGACTTTCAGTATATTTATATACTATGTATATTGTTATGTTTGTGTTTGAGAGTTAGTATGTGTGCTATAGTGAAGTATTTTTTAGTTCACTCCATGTGTGCTGGACTGTTTTTGCAAACAGGTGCTTTGATAATGCCTTACAGACACTGGTAAACAAGCTGCAAGCATCTGGCCTGATATTTTGAAGTATATAAATGCAAGACGCTACACACACAACGGTACAATAGGTCTGGAAAGATGCAATTCTCAAGTGCTGCAAAGAATGAATGTTTTCAGTACTTCCTTAGCATTGCACAAGGTGCTGGAATCATCACCTCTGAAAGTGATGAAATTAGCACCTTTGCAAGGTGAAATCCTAAAAACTTGCAATGTTTTCAGACCTTGAGGACTGTAGTTGGCCATCCTTGCCCTAGAAGTCTCCATGGAAGTAGCTAGTGGACAAGAGGGATCCTCAAGTCCTTTCTCCACAACCCTCTTAAGACCTGTGCTCACGGAGCATAGTTTTATACTTTTTTTTACACAGATTTTGAAAATCTGCATCAAAATCTGAATGTCTAGTCTAAGGCCAGCAAAGTCTAGGACAGGTCATAAGTGTTGTGCCCATATTGCTTTTATTTTTCCTTGCATATGTGATCCAGATTTCTTTTTTCTGCCCCAAAATCTGCACAGTACTTCTGAATTCTCATAGACTGTCCTCAGGATAGACATGCAGATTTTGATGCAGATTGTCAAAATCTGCTTAAAAAGAAGCATCAGATAATGTACGGTGGGCACAGCAGTGCCCACCATGTAACATGAGACAACCTCATAGAAGTCATGATGAGTATGTCTTAGGTTCATGAATTGGCCCACAAACATGGTAAGTTTTATAGCGGCACTGAAGCTTGCTAAGTAATATTGTAGGAAGATAATGTCTGTGCAAAAACAATGGGGCTTCACTGTAAAACAGCTTGAGCTGTATTGCATAGCTTTCTACACCTTTTAAGGTGTTTTCTAGGCCCTTCATTTTGCCTCTCATTGATGTCCAAGGGGTTTGGATTTTCGGCAAACTATTCGTCGACCTGGTTTGACGAACTTTGCCCATTCAGCATACCAAATTAGAATTTCCAAAGGTTCAAAGAGGTGAGCTGTTCTTACACACATATATATATATTTATATACTATATAATCGCCCTATCGCGTCTTTCTTTCTGTAATGGAAATCCCGCATCGCTGATTGGTCGCGCCCACCCGGCTGCGACCAATCAGCGACGCAGGACACACAAATAGATGCAATTAGATGATTACAAGATGGCGGCCGCTAGCGTTGCGTGTGTAGGGTGTGTGTGCATATGATGAGAATGCATGCATGTGTGAAGCGTGCATGCTCCACATACGCATGTACGCTACATGTACACACATTCTGCACATGCATGCTCCACGTACACACATTCTGCACTTGCATACATTACATACATGCATGCTGCACACACACACACTCCTCATGCACGCACACTCAACATAATACATACAAGCATGCTATATGCATGCACGCTCCACATGCATACACACACTTTACATTAATATGCATGCTCCTGTATGCAATTTCCACATGCTCCACACGCACGCTCTACACATGTGTGTGTGAAGCGTGTGTGTGGAGCATGTGCAAAGTGTGAACAGGAGCAAACATATGCATGTGGAGTATGCATGCGTATGCAGGTGGAACGTGCTTATGCATGTGCAGCGTGCATGCGTATGCATGTGACGGTGCATGTGACGGTGCATGCGTATGCATGTGAAGCGTGCCTGCGTATGCATGTATGTGGAGTGTACGTACGTATGCATGCATGTGGAGCGTGCGTATAGTGTGTCAACGTGGTATGTGGAACATGCGTGTGTGAAGCGTGCATGCTCCACATACATACTGGACATACGCAGTCTGGCCGGCTTCGACCAATCAGCGATATTGACGCGGGATTTAAACACCGCATATTCTAGAATACCCGATGCATTAGAATAGGGCCACCATCTAATATATATATAAATATATATATATATATATATATGTATAAATATATATATATATATATATATATATATATTTATATACAGGGTGGGCCATTTATATGGATGCAACTAAATAAGATGGTAATTGTTTGTGATGTCAACCTCCTGTTTGTGGCATAGTAGCATATGGGAGGGGGAAAACTTTTCCAGATGGGTGGTGACCATGATGGCCATTTTGAAGTTGGCCATTTTGGATCCAACTTTATTTTTTTCAATGAGAAGAGGGTTGTCTGACACATCAAACTGTAAAGGTACCTTTACACGCCGCTACAAGAGGATGGATACAACCCGCTACAGGCTACGATTGTAGCTTGCATCGTCAATTTTGCCCGTAGTAGCGGCGTGTGAAGACGGTAGGAGGCAGCCGGCAACAGATACATCTGTTTCCGAGCACTGCTCTGAAACAGGTGGCTACAAAGCCGATTGCAGCGAGCTGTATCGGCGTGTAAAGAAGGAACAGAAGGGTTGTTTCTACACCATGCTATGTAGCTGGGGCGTGACACAGGCTCCGGGTTACTGCGCCCCCTTCAGCGATCATTGGAGGAAGCTCCTGCGTTGCGATTGGTTGTCGCTGCACAGGGCGGCATATTTAAGGAGCTGCCCAGTCACACTACACAATTGCTTGGGCGTCATGTATTAATCAGCCTCCTGCGATGCCTGGCCAATCATGGGTTTCTTGTTTTGTCCTATCAGCGTACGGACGTCTCGTACTCCACAATTGTGGCACGCCTATGTGCTGTCCCTGCTGCACCAGGTCCGCCCATATTAGCTGGTTGTAGCGGTGTGTAAATGAGGTAAGGTAAGCTACAGATGGCTACTTGAGACACCCGGCGATGTATCTAGCTGTAGATGTAGCGTAGCGTAGCGCACCTTGTGGCGGTGTGTAAAGGTGGTGCGTTTCCCGTTTGTAACCGTTTGGGCGTGCTCGTGCACGTGAAGTAGCGGGTTGTATCCATCCTCTTGTAGCGGCGTGTAAAGGTACCTTAAGAATTTCATAAGAAAAACAATGGTGTGCTTGCTTTTAATGTAACTTTATTCTTTCATGAGTTATTTACAAGTTTATAACCACTTATAAAATGTGTTCAAAGTGCTGCCCATTGTGTTAGATTGTCAATGCAACCCTTGTCTCCCACTCTTCACACACTGATAACAACACCGCAGAAGAAATGCTAGCACAGGCTTCCTGTATCCGTTGTTTCAGACAATGCACATCTCGTATCTTCACAGCATAGACAATTGCCTTCAGATGAGTGATGGAGCAAACTTTTTTGTGAATAGTGAAGTTAACAAACAAAACAACCGTTAATGGTCTGACACTAACATACAGTGGATCCCTCCAAGACTGTTGGAACACAAAAATTAATGGTATGGTGTGGTATATGGGGTACAAAGATATTGGGGCCATTCTTCATCAATGGAAACCTTAATGTCACTGGATATCTGAAATTGCTACATGATTCAGATATCCAGTGCCATAGATCCATAGATCCAGTGCAGTGGTTTCATGTCAACTTACTGATTTGGTGTGTTGCCCAGATCTTGTAGACGTTCTTGGGCTGGATCCGCCTGTTTATGTGCGGTATTAGGTGCGGCCATCCCAAAAAGAAAATACACACAATAGAACAATAGAAGATACATCTAGGAAAATATATAACTTAAGTTCCTATAAATTGAAAAGTGAAGATATTTTATTACAGAAAAAGGTTTAAAATGTGTTACTTCAAAAGAAGTAACCACTTTTAATTTGGCGTATAAAAAACATTTTCTAAAAAATCCTGAAAAAAATCCCCAAACCAACGAGCCAGGAAAGGAATCATCAATAGTACACTCAGGCCTAGCCAATAACTCATCCTTCGATCCAATAAATGAACAGTCTTAGGCCATGTGCACATGCTGAGTATTTGATGAGTTTTTTACCTCAGGATTTGTAGACAAAACCAGGAGTGGAGCAATCAGAGGGAAAGTCTAATAGAAATATGTCACCACTTCTGGATTTAATTATCCCCTCCTGGTTTTGGCTACAAATCCTGAGGTAAAAAACTCATCAAATACTCAGTGTGTGCACGTGGCCTAAAGCCTTCTCAATAGTGATGGGCGAATCCTAAATTACTCGGAATCGCTTGACTCTAGCGAGTCCGAGCCCGGGACTCGCTACTCATTGCGAGTCTAACGAGTCCAATGTTAATGAATGGGGAAGCGAGTAATAGCGAGTAATGTGCGATTTAAAAATCGCAGATGTGTCTCGGAAAGCGCTCGCATTGCCGTTTTGGAAACCTGACTCGCAACAGTTTTTTGCTGCTGTGTCCGAGGCAAAAACTCGCATGTGTTTGTCTTATTTGCAGGTAGGAGAGCATCAACGCACTGGTCTGCCACAGAGAAAATAAAGCTGAAGGGGTTATTATGACCCAAAATCTATCAGGTGCAAAAAAATAAGAAATAGTACCTCAGCTAAGGGTACTTTCACACTAGCGCTTATTTGAAATCGCGGCAGATGCGGTGAAAAAATCGCATCTGCCACGATTTCCGCATACCGGCTGCACTTGCGGCATGGTTGCGGCAAGCCCCATACAATGTATAGGCGGGCTTGCGGCAGGTGTGGCAAGTGCGGTTTTGGCACTTGTGGCAGGTGCGGCCGCGAAAAAAAACGCAGGCCGCACCTGCCGCAAGTGCCAAAACCGCACTTGCCGCACCTGCCGCAAGCCCACCTATACATTGTATGGGGCTTGCCGAAACTGTGCCGCAAGTGCAGCCGGTATGCGGTAATCGCAGCAGATGCAGTTTTTTTCACCGCATCTACCGCGATTTCAACTAAACTCTAGTGTGAAAGTACCCTAAGCCTCTGACTTCAGCTATTAGGAAAGTTGAGTAAGTAAGCTAAGGCTGCCTTCACATTTGCAGATGCCTCCGCAGCGTTCTGCGGAGGCATCTGCAAGCCTCTGCATGCAGACCGCAGCCACTATCTTTATAATGGAGCGCACGGTGTCTGCAGATGCTTGCAGACCGCCGTGCACTCCCATTGCCCGCCATGAGTGATCTGTGCGCAGGCGGATGCCTGCGCACAAATCACACACTCTCGCTCGCACCAGGGATGCAACATGTCGCGTCCCTGGTTCGGACGAGAGTGTGTAATCTGTACGCAGGCATCCGCCTGCGCACAGATCACATATAGGAGTGAATGGGTGCGCACGGTCATGCGCTGTCAAGCGCAGCACCGTGCGCTCCCATTATAAAGATAGGAGCTGGCGGCCGCTGCGCACACATTGCGGATCTCCTCCGCAGAACGCTGCGGAGGGGAACGCTAATGTGAAGCCAGCCTAAGCTATGAGGTTGGTCCTGTGTGCACTGTAAGGCTGCTCCTCCTGCCTGCCTACAGTCCTCTACACAGTACTCCTCTGTCCTCCTGGTAGCTCTCAGAAGAGCTGTTTGGGTTAAATATAAGGAATCTTGAAGTTTCCCTACACTGACTGACACTCCCTATTATCTGCTCCAGCATCTACCTCACCCTGCACTAGGCTGAGATCGTCACTGGAATGTGGAGGAAATGGTGGTGGCAAAGCTTATATACAGCCTCGCCTCCTAGACATGACATAGGCATCACGATGGACAGAAGCCAATCATGGTCCTGCCACAACCAACATGGCTGTGGCATTACTGAATATGATTGGCTAACATGCTTGTCCATTTTCACAAGTTTTCTGACCTAACACGCTAGGCTGTCTCAGAAGCTTTGTCGGAACATAACAGATTCTGTATTCGCTAGTCCCGAATACAGTATTCAGGACTCGGATTCGTAGACTCGCTCAGACTCACTCAGACTCGCTCAGACTCGCTGCTTTGGGGAGATTGAAGCATAATAGCGATGTGATATAGCGAGTCTAGCGAGTGAGAAAAAGTAAACTCTGACAAAACTAGGATTGCCATTGACTTGCATTGGACTCGTTACTGTGCGAGTAATCGCTGGGAAACTCGCAGAGTACCGAGTCCTGCGAGTCCCTTACTACTCGCTGAGTAACGAGTCCTAGCGAGTAGACTCGCCCATCCCTACTTCTCAACCTCTGAAACTTTGGCAATACAGGATATTAGAAATGTTAAAAAATGGAAGGACAAATACATTAAACAGAACTTGACGAGGAAAGAGAGTGAAGCTATAAAAAAACCTTATTTTTAGTTAGAACTACCAACTTATTAGGTAAAAATGAAATCTATTAAATTTCTTTAAAATGACCAAATCCAAATACAAACATGAAAAACATATGCAAGCGGTATATACAATCTAGGGATTTGCAGAATCAAAATATCAAGGACCAGGAAACATCCAAATCAATCACTTATTTCTCCCAGTAGGCCATGTCCCTATATACTGGCTCTGCCTGTCAGTGGAGATAAATTAACCCTAATGGTACCTTTACACGCCGCCATCGAGGGTAGCAACAGGTAGGCACCGCACTTGCACGCGCGCGTTTGCAATGGTTGCTAACAGTACCTGATGCCGCAAATACACGCCGCCACAAGGTGCTGCACAGAAGGTATTTTCGTTCCCCGGAAGTGCCGACGGGTGCCGCATTTTACCTTCTGTGGTGCACCATCCCTGATTTACACGCCGCTACCACAAGGGAATCTGAGCGTGCATATTGTGCACCGTAACTACATAGGCGTGGCAGAGTAGTGTATTACGCGACGCTCGTACAGTGATTGGACAATGCAATAACATCATGATTAGCCAGCCAGCGCAGGGAGGCTGGCTAATACATGACGCTATAGCAAATGCGTATTGTGACTGTTTAGCTAGTTAAATATGCCGCCCTGTGCAGGGACAGCCAATGGGTACACAGTAGTCCCCACCAATGATAGCTGATGGGGTGTGGTATACATGACGCTGTAGCATGACCCAGGGAACTCAAATACCGTACCTGTGCCCCAATTACACGCCACCACCATAGAGGTCATGCCTGCTTGTTTTTCAGCACGGCTGAAAGACAGGTATCCAAAGAGACAGGAAGGTACAACCTGAATTACATGCCGCCACTTCGCGGTGTTTTTGAAGGTAAAAGGTACAATTGTGTCCAACATCTGCCGGTTTCTACCTTTCGGTAGCGGCGTGTAAAGGTACCATAAGAGGTAGTGGTGTCCCCACTCAACGACGACTGTCCTTATTCATGACCCTAAGGGTGACGATAGGCAGCAATAATAGATCATACAGCAGATAGGATGGGATAAAATATAGCTGGGGAACAAGGCTTAACTTACCGTAACTCAATTGGAGAAAAATAAGTAGCCAAAGTTATGTCCTTGTGTCTATTTTTGCAAATCCCGGGTGATTTCTTAAAATGAGCTTTTGCTCAGAACGTACTTAACACGTTTTGCCTCGACCAGTCAGCGAGGCTCATCAGAAGGAGGCGGAGTTGGCATACATAAATTGCCTAAAGAAGTATAAGGGCTGTGAAAACAAAAAAACAATCAATACGTAAATCAAACAACAGACAATATATAAACCGTAATTCATTCTGTAACATTTCACTATATTAGTAGTTCTTAGAGGCAATGGGAAAACCAATAGTTCATACCTGTCACACAATTCTCTAGGGCATACTAATATAGTCCAAGACTCATGAGAGTTATCCTAATAGGAATACAAGGTGCAGATACTAAAAACAAAAATTGGGGTATAAGTGACAGTATTTATGTATATGTGAGAATCCCTTAGTTTATATATATGAAATAACTCCTACCAGCCGTTTTTTTAAGCCCAGGGTGACTAGTGACAACCAACGAGATCAGTGACACTGATAAAAGATCATCACTAAAAAAAGATGAAAATTTTTTATCTATCTATCTATCTATCTATCTATCTATCTATCTATCTATCTATCTATCTATCTATCTATCATAACATATATCTATATCACCCACATAAAACATAAATCTTAAGTGACAATGTAGCCTTAAAATAACCCTGTGCAGAAAGAATATTATTTAACTAATGTCTTACTATGGTTTTGATGAACCAAGTTCATAAAGATGATGTTGATGATGATCATCTTTATACCAAAGGGTTGGCTATCATTGCTATAAAAAAAAAAAAAAAAAGATATACAGTTAGGGCCAGAAATATTTGGACAGTGACACAAGTTTTGTTATTTTAGCTGTTTACAAAAACATGTTCAGAAATACAATTATATAAATAGATATGGGCTGAATTGCACACTCCCAGCTGCAATAGGAGAGTTTCCACATCCAAATCGGAGAAAGGGTTTAGGAATTATAGCTCTGTAATGCATAGCCTCCTCTTTTTCAAGGGATCAAAAGTAATTGGACAATGGACTCTAAGGGCTGCAATTAACTCTGAAGGCGTCTCCCTCGTTAATCTGTAATCAATGAAGTAGTTAAAAGGTCAGGGGTGGATTCCAGGTGTGTGGTTTTGCATTTGGAAGCTGTTGCTGTGACCAGACAACATGCGGTCAAAGGAACTCTCAATTGAGGTGAAGCAGAACATCCTGAGGCTGAAAAAAAAGAAAAAAATCCATCAGAGAGATAGCAGACATGCTTGGAGTAGCAAAATCAACAGTTGGGTACATTCTGAGAAAAAAGGAATTGACTGGTGAGCTTGGGAACTCTAAAAGGCCTGGGCGTCCACGGATGACAACAGTGGTGGATGATCGCCGCATACTTTATTTGGTGAAGAAGAACTTGTTCACAACATCAACTGAAATCCAGAACACTCTCAGTGAAGTAGGTGTATCTGTCTCTAAGTCAACAGTAAAGAGAAGACTCCATGACAGTAAATACAAAGGGTTCACATCTAGATGCAAACCATTCATCAATTCCAAAAATAGACAGGCCAGAGTTAAATTTGCTGAAAAACACCTCAAGAAGCCAGCTCAGTTCTGGAAAAGTATTCTATGGACAGATGAGACAAAGATCAACCTGTACCAGAATGATGGGAAGAAAAAAGTTTGGAGAAGAAAGGGAACGGCACATGATCCAAGGCACACCACATCCTATGTAAAACATGGTGGAGGCAACGTGATGGCATGGGCATGCATGGCTTTCAATGGCACTGGGTCACTTGTGTTTATTGATGACATAACAGCAGACAAGAGTAGCCGGATGAATTCTGAAGTGTACCGGGATATACTTTCAGCCCAGATTCAGCCAAATGCAGCAAAGTTGATTGGACGGCGCTTCATAGTACAGATGGACAATGACCCCAAGCATACAGCCAAAGCTACCCAGGAGTTCTTGAGTGCAAAAAAGTGGAACATTCTGCAATAGCCAAGTCAATCACCAGATCTTAACCCAATTGAGCATGCATTTCACTTGCTGAAATCCAGACTTAAGACGGAAAGACCCACAAACAAGCAAGACCTGAAGGCTGCGGCTGTAAAGGCCTGGCAAAGCATTAAGAAGGAGGAAACCCAGCGTTTGGTGTTGTCCATGGGTTCCAGACTTAAGGCAGTGATTGCCTCCAAAGGATTCGCAACAAAATATTGAAAATAAAAATATTTTGTTTGGGTTATGTTTAATTGTCCAATTACTTTTGACCTCCTAAAATGTGGAGTGTTTGTAAAGAAATGTGTACAATTCCTACATTTTCTATCAGATATTTTTGTTCAACCCTTCAAATTAAACGTTACAATCTGCACTTGAATTCTGTTGTAGAGGTTTCATTTCAAATCCAATGTGGTGGCATGCAGAGCCCAACTCGCGAAAATTGTGTCACTGTCCAAATATTTCTGGCCCTAACTGTATATAAAAATGCAGGTCAAAATATAAGCAATAGGAGAGGATATACTCATCAATGCCACTTGCCCCTGGTGTCAGATATCTGTTTTCTATCAGTGTCCCTGGTTGTAAGTAAAGGAATCCATTAACAGGCTCATATTTATACACCTCCCATATCTAATTAGTGATTACCGGTGTGCATAACCGGATCGCAGCTACATGCCGCGAACCCGGAAGTGCGTCATCGCCATGGCGCACCCAATGATGTAAACCGGATGTGCATCATCCTAAATGGCCAAGCTTGCGTTCCACATCAAAGGGGTGTGTGGAACACATAATTTGCGCATGTGCAATGGCTTAAAGACAAATCACATCGCTAATTGCGATGAACGCAATGCGCAAATAATATATATAACAGTAGCAGAGCGCAATAATATAGTATTTACTAATGGGAATATATATGTTTACATCTATTTTATTTTATATATAAAGGGTCTCAGTTCATCAAATTAAAGATAAACTAAGCCTTATGAATGGGAATTATTTCTTATCTAAGAACAAAAAGACTCCACATCAAGTATATCTTAAATAGACGGAATCCCATTAGCTCAAAGAGGACCACTTTTTTATATACAAAGAACGGAGGGTATTAATTGTAAAAAAATGTTTTGAAACAAAGTACAAAGTACAGACAAAGTATTTATACCTGATATAAAGAAAGCATATTTATAAAAAAAATATAATAATGCTTCAAATAAATATGATGCCTACCTACCAGTAAATAGCATCATTAAATGGTCGGTAAATATTTGTTACTTCATATGTCCCTGAAAAAATAATAACAAATGGCAAAGGGCAGATTGTCCTATATATATAGAGCTGTAAATTGGAGTCCTCAAAGAAAGCAACCTTAATTTAATGGCTCATTCATTCCCGCAGGAAAAACGCTCCCAAAGGTGTAGATCCATCTTGCCTCTAATTGAAGCAAAATCCTATCAATATCACCTATTCTTTGTGTCAATTTAACAACCTCTAGGACACGAAACCTAAGATTCCTTGAGCTACCACCATGGTTATTCATGTACGTGTCTGGATACAGAAGTATCCCTACTATGTCTAATATCCCATAGGTGTTCTCCGAAACGTTTTCTAAGTTCCCTATTGGTTTTACCCACATAGTCCTTTGGACATGAACAGGTAATTACATAGATTACGCCTTCAGTGCTGCTTAAGAAAACAGACATCAGACACCAGGGACAAGTGGCATTGATGAGTATATCCTCTCCTATTGCTTATATTTTGACCTGCATTTTTATATATAGCTTTTGATTTTTTATAGCAATGATAGCCAACCCTTTGGTATAAAGATGGTCATCATTAACATCATCTTTATGAACTTGGTTCATCAAAACCATAGTAAGACATTAGTTAAATACCGTAATATTCTTTCTGCACAGGGTTATTTTTAAGGCTACATTATCACTTAAGATTTATATTTTATGTGGGTCATATAGATTTATGTTATTATACATATATATATACATATATATATATATATATATAACATTTTTTCATCTTTTTTTAGTGATGATCTTTTATCAGTGTCACTGATCTCGTTGGTTGTCACTAGTCACCCTGGGCTTAAAAAACCGGCTGGTAGGAGTTATTTCATATATATAAACAAAGGGATTCTCACATATACATAAATACTGTCACTTATACCCCAATTTTTGTTTTTAGTATCTTTACCTGGTATTCCTATTGGGATAATTCTCATGAGGTTTGGACTATATTGGTATGCCTTAGAGAATTGTGTGACAGGTATGAACTATCGGGTTTCCCGTTGCCTCTAAGAACCACTAATATAGTGAAATGTTACAGAATGAATTACGGTTTATATATTGTCTGTTGTTTGATTTATGTATTGATTGTTTTTTGTTTTCACGGCCCTTATACTTCTTTAGGCAATTTACGTATGCCAACTTCGCCTCCTTCTGATGAGCCTCGCTGACTGGTCGAGGCGAAACGCGTTAAGTACGTTCTGAGAAAAAGCTCATTTTAAGAAATCACCCGGGATTTGCAAAAAAAGACACAAGGACATCACTTTGGCCAATTATTTTTCTCCAATTGAGTTAAGTTAAGTCCTGTTCCCTAGCTATATTTCATCCCATCCTATCTGCTGTATAATCTATTATTGCTGCCTATCGTCACCCTTAGGGTCATGAATAAGGACAGTCGTCGTTGAGTGATGAAAAAATTAGAAGAAACTAACAGACACAAAATGGGAACGTGACATCATTGGTATATTGATTTAGGCCCCAGCGCTTACTTTCACCACATAGTATTCTAGATATATACCGATTACTGGAGTTACACCTCTATCAATATTTCACATGTTTATTAGTTTGTCATTTAAAAAGATTTTTAGAACAATTTTTTTTTCTCAACAAGGCTAAAATCAATAGCAATCATTAACAGTTGCTACACATTTATAATAAAAATAATAAAAATAGTAAAAATATATTATAATACAATTCATAGTATTGAGAGAAGTCTTCTACTAAAGGTCTATACAACAGATATAGCTAATGGACAAGTGGAACTGGGTGTAGGCGCACAGCCCTGTGGTATAACAGTTCTTTTATTCTTTACTAGATGGTAGCCAGATTCTAACGCATCGGGTATTCTAGAATATAGAAATAGAGATTGCATGGGGAAGGCGGTGAGGGCTGAATTGGGAGGAACTTTGAAGAAGGAGCGGCGGGGAAAAGACGGCGTGGCAGGGGGGAGGAGGGAGGACAGAGCAGCAGGGGGGAGGAGGATGGAGGACAGAGGAGGTAGGGGCGGGGTGTAGGAGGATGTAGCAGCACAGGCAGGGGGAGGAAGGAGTGGCAGAGGGAGAATGGAGCGGCAGGGAGAGGATGAAGCACAGAGCGGCGGGGGGTGGAGGACAGGATGAAGCGGCCTGGTGGGGGAGGACGGAGCAGCACAGGCAGGGGGAGGACGGAGGATAGAGTGGCGGAGGTGAAGAGGACAAAGGAAGGAGGAGGAAGCAGTGGGGTGAAGGAGGATGGAGTGGCACAGGCAGGGGTAGGACGGAGCGGCAGGGGGAGAATGGAGCACAGAGTGGCAGGGGGGGAGGAGGATGTAGGATGAAGCGTCGGGGTGGGGGAGGATGGAGCAGCACAGGCAGGGGGAGGACAGAGTGGCGGAGGTGAGGAGGACAAAGGAAGGGGGAGGAAGCGGTGGGGGAGGATGAAGCAGCACAAGCAGGGGGAGGACGGAGCGGCAGGGGGAGGACAGAGCGGCAGGGGGAGGACAGAGCAGCAGGGTTAGGACGGAGCACAGAGTGGCAGGGGAGAGGAGGATGGAGGACGAAGGAAGGAGGAGGAAGCGGTGAGGTGGGGGAGGATGGAGTGGCACAGACATGGGGAGGATGGAGCACAGAGCAGTGGGGGGAGGAGGACGGAGGACGAAGAGGTGGGGTGGTTGAGGCCAGAGCAGCACAGTCAGGTGGAGGACGGAGGAAGAAGTGGCGGGGGGGAGGAGGATAAAGGAAGGAGGAAGTGGTGGGGTGGGGGAGGATGGAGCGGCACAGGAAGGGGGAGGACAGAGCAGCAGGGGGAGGATGGAGCACAGAGCAGTGGGGGGGAGGAGGACGGAGGACGAAGAGGCGGGGTGGGGGAGGCCAGAGCAGCACAGGCAGGGGGAGGACGGAGGAAGGAGTGGTGGGGGGAGGAGGATAAAGGAAGGAGGAGGAAGCGGTGGGTGGGGGAGGATAGAGCGGCACAGGAAGGGGGAGGACAGAGCAGCAGAGGGAGGATGGAGCACAGAGCAGACCACTCTGCTGCGCCCACCGCTCTGCTGCACCCACCGTGCTGCTGCACTGACCACTCTGCCCACTCCGCTGCTGCGCTGACCACTCTGCCCACCGCAGCAGCGCGAGTGTGGCAGACGTGGCAGCGTGCAGCAGCAGCGGTGGGCAAGTGGTCAGCGCAGCAGCGACGGTGGGCAAGTGGTCAGCACAGCAGCGCGGTGAGGGCAGAAGTGGTCAGTGCAGCAGCGCGGTGGGCAGAGTGGTCAGCGCAGCAGCACGGTGGGCAGAGTGGTCAGCGCAGCAGCACGGTGGGCAGAGTGGTCAGCGCAGCAGCACGGTGGGCAGAGTGGTCAACGCAGCAGCGCGGTGGGCAGAGTGGTTAGAGCGGTAGGCAGGTGGCGGGGGTCAGAATGGAGCGTGCGGGGTAGGATGGATGGCGGCTGCGGCGGCGGACTCGCACACACTCACACACCCACTCATAAAATAACAAATCATTATGCTCACCTATCCTCTCTCTATACAGCGCTGCCTGCCACAGCAAGGTCCTTGTGCTTACAGGACCTGTGATGATGTGACAGAGCATCATCGGGTCACATGACCGCAGTTACTGTGGTAACTGTGATCATGTGACCCGATGATGCTCTGTTGCATCATCACAGGTCCTGTAAGCAGACGGAGCTTCCTGTTGGAGGCAGCGCTGAATAGAGAGAGGATAGGTGAGTATAATGATTTGTTATTTTATGAGTGGGTGTGTGGCAGGCAGGGGTGGGAGACGGGAGGGTGTGGGGGGCAGGAGAGGCCGCCGATGGCGAGAGTGGGGCAGTATTAGCCCCGCTCTCGCTAACGGTCGGCCATCTTGCTTAGGTAGACAGCCGGCTTCCGTCAGCATGTGACGTCATTTCGATGACATATTGACGGAAGCTGGCTTATGGTTTTATTAGAATAGATGATGTTATGGATGCAGTATGCTCCAGGACTGTTTGGTGGCTTATTCTCCTTTCTTCTAAATGGAAATGGAAATGTTCTGTCACTAAATACTTCTGTATCTACTTAATATGTTATCAGAGCAGCATTACACCAATGCCGAAGTTTTACCTGAGGTAGTTAGTGTATGCAGTCTGGTTTTCTGCAGTCTTGTTTATAACTGGAAGATTAGGATTATATATGATTGTTTAGCTCTGATTCTATAGCCGTAGGAGGCAATAGACAAGGAAGAGGGATGAATTGCTCACCTTCCTGGAGGTTTATTAGATACTGTTAGTTACCGTATATACTCGTGTATAAGCCGACCCGTGTATAAGCCGACCCCCCTACTTTTGCCCCCAAAACCTGGGAAAATCTATTGACTCGCGTATAAGCCGAGGGTGGACCCCAGCACAGGTATACAGCCCCCAGCAGTGGTATACAGGCCCCAGCAGTATGATATACAGCAGGCCCCAGTGGTATATACAGCAGCCCCAGTGGTATTGCAGCCCCTATATACAGCAGCCCCAGTGGTATTGCAGCCCCAGTGGTGTATACAGCAGCCCCTATATACAGCAGCCCCAGTGGTATTGCAGCCCCAGTGGTATTGCAGCCCCTATATACAGCAGCCCCAGTGGTATTGCAGCCCCTATATACAGCAGCCCCAGTGGTATTGCAGCCCCAGTGGTGTATACAGCAGCCCCTATATACAGCAGCCCAGTGGTATTGCAGCCCCAGTGGTATTGCAGCAACCTTTATACAGCAGCCCCAGTGGTATTGCAGCCCCAGTGGTATTGCAGCCCCTATATACAGCAGCCCCAGTGGTATTGCAGCCCCAGTAATGCAGGGCCCCTATATACAGCAGCCCCAGTGGTATTGCAGCCCCAGTGGTATTGCAGCCCCTATATACAGCAGCCCCAGTGGTATTGCAGCCCCTATATACAGCAGCCCCAGTGGTATTGCAGCCCCAGTGGTGTATACAGCAGCCCCTATATACAGCAGCCCCAGTGGTATTGCAGCCCCAGTGGTATTGCAGCCCCTATATACAGCAGCCCCAGTGGTATTGCAGCCCCAGTGGTATTGCAGCCCCTATATACAGCAGCCCCAGTGGTATTGCAGCCCCAGTAATGCAGGGCCCCTATATACAGCAGCCCCAGTGGTATTGCAGCCCCAGTGGTATTGCAGCCCCTATATACAGCAGCCCCAGTGGTATTGCAGCCCCAGTAATGCAGGGCCCCTATATACAGCAGCCCCAGTGGTATTGCAGCCCCAGTGGTATTGCAGCCCCTATATACAGCAGCCCCAGTGGTATTGAAGCCCCAGTGGTGTATACAGCAGCCCCTATATACAGCAGCCCCCAGTGGTATATACAGCAGCCCCAGTGGTATTGCAGCCCCTATATACAGCAGCCCCAGTGGTATTGCAGCCCCAGTGGTGTATACAGCAGCCCCTATATACAGCAGCCCCAGTGGTATTGCAGCCCCAGTGGTATTGCAGCCCCAGTGGTATTGCAGCCCCAGTAATGCAGAGCCCCTATATACAGCAGCCCCAGTGGTAGTATACAGGCAGGTTCAGTAATGCAGGGCCCCCCCCCCTCATGCTCCGGTCACCTGTAAAGCAAATTATACTTATCAGTGCCCGCTGCCGTCCGCGCCCGCATCTGCCGACATCCCGATCCTCCGTCTTCATGCGACTTCTTCCTGTTTCCTGTGCGCGTCACCGGTAATGACGTCATTGCCTGCGACGCGCACAGAAGCAGGAAGAAGATGCATGAAGATGGAGGATCGCGATGTCGGCAGATGCGGGCGCGGACGGCAGCGGGCACTGATAAGTTTAATTTGCTTTACAGGTGACCGGAGCATGAGGTGGGGGCCCTGCATTACTGGGGATGCGGGGCTGCTTTATACTGCTGTATACAGCAGCCCCCGCACTGACTCGCGTATAAGCCGAGGGGGGTACTTTTCAGCCCAATTTTTGGGCTGAAAAACTCGGCTTATACGCGAGTATATACGGTACCTTTTTTGTTGTTTAAATCTTGTGTTCCCCTACAATAGAGAAATGGGGAAATATATGATATCTATGGGTCATTCCATGTCAAGTGATCCAAAAATGAATATTTTTTTTCCCTGACGTCCTCAGATTTTTTAAATTTTTTTACTATATGAAGAACAACTTTAGTTAATTACAAAAAAAAACTTTTGAATTTTTTTCTTTATCAGTTAATTTTTTACAGATTTTTAAAGTTTTAAAAAAGTGCGAATTTTGGCTTGGTATGGCTTTACATTTTCTATCATATCTCGGGCTAAAAATAAGATAGAGAAACAAAATAAACACCATTCTACTCAGAACTGTGCAGGCTTTCACCAGATATGTCAGAAGAGGATCTTTGTTAATATTTTACCCATGTGATCGCAAGCGCAAAACTTTAAAACGCATTTCCGAAAAATTGGCGCACTTTAAATATTTCAAAAACTGCCCATGTGTCTGCTATGCTCTTAGCCACATCTGTACCAAATTTCAAGTTGGGATCGCGATGGGATCATATTTTAAAATATTTTAATATTAATAACGTCAATGGGTCATTCTATATCAAGTGATCTAAATATGAATATTTTTTTTTACCTGACGTCTTTAGATTTTTTTAATTCTTTTTCTTTATGAAGTACAACTTTAGTTAATTACAAATTAAAAGTTAAGAATTTTTTTCTTCATCAGTTAATTTTTTACAGATTTTTAAAGTTTAAAAAAAGGGTGAATTTTGGCCTGGTATGACTTTACATTTTTTTTATCTCAGGCTAGAAATAAGATAATGAAGTGGGAGAGGCATCATTTTACTCAGAACGGTAACAGCTTTCATTTGATATGTTACAAGACTATGTTTCTTTATATCAAATTCAAACTATTGACGGGCAATTGTGAAAAAATGACTGATTGTGTTCTTGGTTATATTTGTGCAGAGATTCAACTTGGGACCTGTCAAATTTATATATTTTTTATTTTATGGTTGTATGAGTTATCACAACTTATTGAATAAAACATTTATATGCAACAAAAAAGAAACACAAAAAACAAATCCCGTAAGTGCCAGGATAAATACATCTTAATCATCAGAACACAACGCTCAGCATTTTCAACTTGAATGTATTGAACAAACCAAAAGAAGAAAGGTGATCATATCCTCAAGTTTGATTAAACAAGATTAAAAGAACCAAAAATGTTAACCCCTATTTATACATATAAATTTGTTTTCTATTCTATCACTAAACATGTGATTTATGAAGTGTTTAATAAGAATAGTACAGTAGTTAAATCATCGTTCTATAAATTATGAACTAATCAAACAATTAATAGTATGTTTTTAAAGTGGCATTCTAGTGGGTGAAATGTAATCTTGTCCATAAACACTTACTAGCAATCGCCATTTCCTTGTGTGTCAAAGAGTATGTCCGGCCTGTCACGGTGTTAGGCTCCGCCTAAGTTAATATCTGATTTTTGTGCACTTTTAAAATGTCTGGCTTTCTTGGATACACAAAGGATGGCACTGGACCAGAAGGATGCAATAAAGTCAATTCTACTTCTTCATTTTCACAATCTTTGGAGAGTACAGTAGCCAGCCACCAGCGCCAATCATATTCATATTTTTTCAAAAGGATTGCAACAGTGTCTATGATAAAATGCTGTTTCTTGAGAAGTAGCAGCCATTGCTGTGTGGGAAAAATACAGTTAATATTAAGTAAGGAAGATACAGTAGGTAATAAAAATAAAGATTTACAGTACACTTGAGATAGAACTGTATTACTATAAAGTGAGTTTTAGGGCTAGCGCGCACAGTTTTTTCTGTCTGCAGATACACGCTGTTTTTACCACATATACGTTAGTTTTTTTAATCGCTAGTGAAAAAAATGGCAGCTTTTTTTATATAAATGATAAATGCTGCGTTTATTGCAGCGATTAAAAAGTAGTTCAAGCAGTGATTTACTCACTCTTGAGTGTTTCCAAAAACACTGCATGTGGTGAACCCCATAGAAATCAATGGGGCTGTTTTTCTGAATGATGATCCCTAAGAATAGCACTGTGTGTATTGGCCCTTAATAATAAAAGCATTAAACTATTAATATATTTACTCACCCATATTTTAGTACACAGCCTTGATGGTTTTGTACAGACTATTGTTTGTTCAGGAGTGAAGATGTCCAGACATGTCAGGACATGAAAGGTCTGAACGAGCTGTCTTACTTCCTGAATGCAGTGGGTAGACACTTAACATGATTGACAGAGCTGCTGGCCTATCATCTGCTCTGCATTCACTGTCTATCCCTGTGCTTTCTCAGGTTGAGCCCTAACAAAGCTTTTTCCTATATGTCCTCTCCTGCTTCTAAGCTGTAACATATCAAAATAATACAGTAATGTCTAAAAATAATGGATTTGATAAATATAGACCCCACGCTTTTAGACCACAGGTTGAACAGATCTGAATTCAAGATTTTTGAATTGACACTATAATAGTTAAATATTTTAAAATATGATCCTATCACGATCCCAACTTGAAATTTGGTACAGATGTGGCTAAGAGCATAAAAGACACATGGGCAGTTTTGGAAAATTTTTATTAAAACGTTTTTTCAGAAATGCGTTTCAAAATGTTGCGTTTGCGTTCGCATGGGTAAAAAATTTAAATGAACAAATATACTCTTGTGACATATCTGGTGAAAGCATGGACAGTTCTGAGTAGAATGGTGTTTATTTTGTTTATCTATCTTATTTCTAGCCAAGATAAAAAAATGTAAAGTCATACCAGGCCAAAATTCACACTTTTTTTAAACTTTAAAAATCTGTAAAAAATTAACTGATGAAGAAAAAAATTCTAAACTTTTAATTTGTAATTAACTAAAGTAGTACTTCATAAAGGAAAAAAAATAAAAAAAATCTAAAGACGACAGGTAAAAAAAAATATTCATATTTAGATCACTTGATATGGAATGACCCATTGACGCTATTAATAGTAAAATATTTTAAAATATGATCCCATTGCGATCCCAACTTGAAATTTGGTACAGATGTGGATAAGAGCATAGCAGACACATGGGCAGTTTTTGAAATATTTAAAGCGCGCTGATTTTTCGGAAATGCGTTTTAAAATTTTGCGCTTGCGATCACATGGGTAAAATATAAACAAAGATCCTCTT
This sequence comes from Allobates femoralis, assembly GCA_033576535.1. Classification (NCBI taxonomy): domain Eukaryota; kingdom Metazoa; phylum Chordata; class Amphibia; order Anura; family Aromobatidae; genus Allobates; species Allobates femoralis. The sequence goes on from JARQOC010000003.1 coordinate 449,051,046, forward strand.
GTGACATATCTGGTGAAATCCTGTATAGTTCTGAATAGAATGGTGTTTATTTTGTCTCTCTATCTTATTCCTAGCCTTAGTTATGAGGAGAAACGTAAAGGCAGGCAACAGCGAAATTCGCACTTTTTCCGAACTTTGAAAATCATTTTAAAAAAAAATAAATTTTTTAAAAAAATTTTCTCTTCACATTTTGCATTGTCTGACATGGTATTATCAAATAACAAAATCTCAAAAGAATTAAAAATATCGAGGTAATAATCATTGGTTCACTTGACATGGAATGACCCCTATATGTAATTTCTATAACTGGTTCTGCCTGTAATTGCTACCTTGTGTTACTTACTTCTAGTTCTTAAACAGCTTTTATTTTCCTTCTAATGGAACGTATTTGAGTAAGATGACGCTCTTCCTATGAGGTCAGATGTATAAAGGGTAATCAACACAGGTACAGGTACTCATGGTATCTGCTGGTCTCTCATGTGTCCCAGTGCGGTCTCCTGTTGCCCGGAGCGGTATGCAAGCACCGTGGCCGGCGTGCTGCTCCAGTAATCCAAGTTCTGCCTACATCACCGGTTGGAATCTATTGCTAATAATGAAGGGAATGTGACATGGAGGACTATAAATTGGGTCACAGTCAGGGGCTTAGTGAACTCGGCTAGCGCTAGCGCGATTGGTCAGCGGGGGCTTGTCAGTCAGTTGATGCGTTTCGTGAGAGTGGGTCTCACTTCCTCAGGATTGCCTCCCCTTGACCTAGTAGTCTTTCTTATAGGAGTGTGTCGTATTGTCAGATGATCTTGTCTGACCTATCATAGTGCAATCCTGTGTATTCCATGATAACAATCTGGAGGCTATTATTAGTTGAAACTAGTATAACAAAAGGATATAACTAACGTTGCTCAGGTGTTTTCTACTGTATCTTCCTTTATATACTGTGTGGTGCATCACGGTCTAGTGGTATATGGGTATATAGGTATATAGTATTTAGGTGTTTTTTCTGTATCTTCCTTTATAGACTATCTTGTGTATCACAGTCTGGCGGTATATAATCATAGGTATGGTGCTTCCCTACTATCATGCTTATTGCATGGTATGTTTAAGGGTAGAAAAAGGGGGGCCTCTGTAGAGATGGTTATTCTCCTAATACACTGATGTGGGAGATCTTATTACATCACTAGTCTGGCTGTATTTATTTCTCTATTGTTATTTTTGTTTGTTTGATACCTCATTTTACTGGTATCTAGTGGGTATATGGGCCACTATGTTCGATACTTCCGTGTGGACCCGGGAGATTTATTTAGATTGTACCTACTTTTTCTTGTGTCTTGTGGGTATCTGGGCCATTATGTTAAATACTTCCATGTGGACTGGGGAGGTTTGTTATGTTGATTCTGATAATGCTCTGCTCATAATTAAATCTTTGTTATTTAGTTACTAGGTTCTGATTATTTCTTATGGGTTTTCTCTTATTTTTGGATGTGCTTAACATTATGCCCTTGATGATGGCATCTTTATTTTATCCATATGGAACAGTATATATTCTGGCATATAATTTTGTTGTTCACCCTGATTCTGGAAGCATGTCAATTGTTATGGAGATTTAATGCAGTAATTTACTTCCAAGCGGACGACTGTTATTAATTAAATCCGAAGAACTCGACATCTTGATTTAGCCCCATAGGGGCCAGGGTATCTAATTCATAGATTCATCTTGTCTCATGTCTGGACATTTTCGCTGTATGGTTGCCTCCTCTCCAGTTTTTATTCACTTTCTGGATTGCTAGAAATTTACTAGTTTTTGGGTTGGAGTTGTGTTTCTCTTTAAAGTATCTACTAAGAGTGTGTCCAGGATAGCCTTTTCTTATGTTCCTTATGTGCTCATTCATCCTTTCTGTTAGTGTTCTTACTATTCTTCCTACATGTAATTTGTCACAGGGACATATTATCATGTAAATTACACTTGTAGTACTGCATGTCAAATTACCCTTAATTTTAAACAACTGGGTCTTATCTGTATTGTTGAATTGAGATATACACCTCCTAGATGTGTCCATAGCCTGGCAGGCTTTGCAATGTCTACAAGGTCTAAAACCAGATTCTTCTTTCCCTTTGATTATCCTTGTTTGTTGTGGTCTCATTTGGCTAACTGAGGGGGCTACAAGCAAATTAAGAGAAGCTGTCTTCTTGAATATTATTTTCGTTTTTTCTGATATGTGGTCCCCTATCATCCTATCCATTTTTAAGTGATCCCAGTGTTTATTCACTATCTTTATAAAGTTGGTATGGTTACTGTGGTATTCCGTTATCAACGGGAGGTTCTTGATCTGATCTTGGAGGGATATTTCCTTCTTTGTTTCCTTCTTTTGTGTGAGAAGTTCATCCCTTTTGATAACATTCATTTCTCCTAGACACCTTTTCAGCTTATGTTCTTCCTACCCTTTTGCTAGAAAGTCAGCTTTCATCTTCTCAGCTTCTTGTTGAAAATGTAAATCTTCTGTGCAATTCCTTTTAACCCATATGAGTTGGCTTTTGGGTACATTTTGCAGCCATCTTGGTAGGTGGCAACTCGTGAGTGGAATAAAGCTGTTAGTGTCTACTGGTTTCTTGAAAGTTTTTGTACAATTTGTGTCCTGATTGTTTATGTATATTTCTAGGTCTAAAAAATTCACTGATTTTGTACTAGTAGTGGCAGTGAATTCTAAATCATAATTGTTCTGGTTAATCTCCTGCAGAATAGACTAAGGGAGGGTTCTTGCCTTCCCAGATAAAGATCACGTCAGCTGTATATCTATGCCATAGAACCAGGTGTTCTCTCAGTTGACCTCCTGGATATATATTAGTCTCTTCCCACTCCACCACGTATAGATTGGCGTAGGATGGGGCAAAGCATGTACCCATTGCAGTCCCCCATCCTGCCGATAGTACTTATCCCTGTACTTAAAATAGTTGTGTGTCAAGATGAAGTGGGTTCCCTTCATAATGAACTCAATCTGCTCCTCCGTAAAACGGTTTGATTTCTTCAAAAAATATTCTGTTGCTCTACATCCTTTTTCATGATCGATAATTGTATATAATCGTAATATTTTACATCGAGGGTACCCTGAGTATAACTCTTTTTTAATTTCCTCTTTATGTTTGAGGTAAGCTGGTAACTGTACCACGCAGTCCTGTATGAACCTGCCGATGTATTTGGACAGATTTGAAGTCAGCGAATTAATACCGGATATGATCGGTCTCCCAGGTGGGTTTGCAGACCCAGAAGGACAATCACAAGATGAAGAAGAGGAGGGAAACATCACTGGAGAAGGCAGAAGAAGGCAAAAGGACAAAGGGAAACCTCAGCCACAACGCCAGGCCAAGAAAAGGGACCAAACCTGATTGTGAATATATCTAGTAAGGACTTAACTGCAGATCAGGTTAATTTGCTTAACAAAGGTATGAGTTATTGCATGACAATACGTCGATTGGTTTAATGCAGAAATTGATTTATAAAGATTTTTTAACAATATTAAGCTAAATCATTGATTTTATGGTAAGACTATGGAGACCAGAGTAAAAGATAGTGAACTGAATCAGACAAGTCCATTACACAGTACATAGCAGGAACACATATATAAGATTATCTCAGCACAGGAGATGCGGTATGATCAGACCTTGTCCCTGTATGGTCAGACACCGCCATTACAAAGTACACAGCAGGGGCACATATATAAGATTATCTCAGCACAGGAGATGTGGTATGATCAGACCATGTTCCTGTACGGTCAGACACATCTATTAGACAGTACATAGCAGGGAAACATATATAATATTATCTCAGCCCAGGAGATGTGGTATATTCAGACCATGTTCCTGTGCAATCAAACACAGCCATTGCACAGTACATAGGAAGAACACATATATAAGATTATCTCAGCACAGGAGATGTGGTATGATCAGATCATGTCGTTGTATGGTCAGACACAGCCATTGCACAAGTATATAGCAGAGACACATATATAAGATTATCTCAGCACAGGAGATGTGGTATGATCAGACCATGTCCCTGTATGGTCAGACACATCCATTACACAGTACATAGCAGGGGCACATATACAATATTATCTCAGCACAGGAGATGTGATATGATCAGACCATGTCCCTGTACAGTCAGACACATCCATTACACAATACATAGCAGGGGCACATATATAAGATTATCTAAGCACAGGAGCTGTGGCATGATCAGATCATGTCCCTGTATGGTTAGACATGACCATTACACAGTACATAGCAGGGACACATATATAAGACTAGATGGTGGCCCTATTCTAATGCATCGGGTATTCTAGAATATGTATATAGTTGACACATTGTGACTGACAGAACTTGTTCAGTCAACGTGAGTGAACTACATATATATATATATATATATATATATATATATATATATATATAGTGCAGCGCTATGGTATATGATGGTACATTACAGTACATGTATAGCAGCACAAATAGTATATGGTGGTACATTACAGTACATGTATAGCAGCACTATAGTATATGGCGGTACATTACAGCACATTATAGCAGCAATATAGTATATGGCGGTACATTACAGAACATGTATAGCAGCGCTATGGTATATGGCGGTACATTACAGAACATGTATAGGAGCACTATGGTATATGGCAGTACATTACAGCACATGTATAGCAGCGCTATGGTATATGACGGTACATTACAGTACATGTATAGCAGCGCTATGGTATATGGCGGTACATTACAGTACATGTATAGCAACGCTATAGTATATGGCGGTACATTACAGTACAAGTATAGCACACTATAGTATATGGTGATACTCTGCTCCCTGCGGCCCCCCCGCTCCTCCTGGTCCCCGCTCCTCCACAGTAAAAGTAAAAATAAAAAAATCCTCAGTGAGGATACTCACCTGTCCGCCAGCTCGCTCAACCTCCATCTTCTAGGTCCTACAGGCCTTTAGGACCTGTCGTTGCCTGGGAAAACAATCAGCTGATTGGTCACATCTGTCACGTCCTACTGACGGACTCACACGTGGACCCACTGGACCGCGTAAAGCGGATGCTGATACCAGGGTAGAGAGAGAGAGAGAGCCGGACTAGAATCTGTATTGCATAAAGGGTTTTATTAGTACAAGGAGTCTACCCCTAGGGAAGGCCACAGGGCCCCCTCACAGTTCCTTCCTCCGGAGACGCCCGGGAAGGCCTTGACCCCTGTACAGGGATTTGCTCCCAGCACGGAGCTCCGGAAGGTCTGTGAGCGGAATAACCCGTGTTAAACCGACCCCAGGCGGTAAACGAAAACAGAGGAACAACACAGAATGCACAAAACCAAAAAAACTACGAAAGTAGAAAACTGTAGAACACTATGGAAGCCGGCCAGGAGGAAGGCTAGAGAACCAACACCAGGACGGTCCGGAATAAGCGGCGGAGGAACTGCACAGGAACAGCACGGAGACTTGCGATCACCACGGAGTCTGGTCCGGGGAGAGACCTGAGAAACCTCACAAGGACGGTCCGAAGGAATGGTAGAAGCGCCGCACGGAGTAGCACGGAGCAGCACGGAGCAGCACAGAGCAGCACGGAGGCAGAACAGCGACACTGCAACAAAAACAGATGAGTGTTAAACACTGCAGAATAACAGCACATAACAGGACCAGGACCGGCAACCTCGGGATGAATGAAGTTGCCCCGGCAAGGTCCAGAAGCAAGTGCACACTTTATATATCTGCTGCCCTACAGGGATTGGCCGGAAGGCGGGGCAGACTAATTGGCCAGCTGGCCCTATAAAGGTAACAGAGAGAGCGGCCCCGCCCCCTAGTGAACACACAGAGAGGAAGCAGAACTGGCAGCAGTCAGGGAGCGACGGTCTGAGCAGCAGGTGCGCGATGAAGCACCCTGGAGCCCCGAGATCGCCTGCGGACGGCCTGTAACCTGGGACCCCGACCCCGGAACCGAGAAGGAAGGGTAACTGCACGAGAAGAGGGAAGGACAGGGTGCAGGGCGGAGGCGCTGGACCGCGGAGCGGTTACAACATGACTGTTAACTGCCAGGGAAGTAGGATGGTGCGGGGGGGCAGGACTGTGGTGGAGGGGCAGGATGGAGACGGGGGGCAGGATGGAGCAAGCGGGGCAGGATGGAGTGAGCGGGGCAGGATGGAGCCGAGGGAGCAAGATGGAGCCGGGGGGGAAGGATGGAGCGAGCAGGGCAGGATGGATGCGGGGGGGGGCAGGATGGATGCAGGGAGGCAGGATGAAAGCGGGGGGGCAGGATGGATGCGGGGGCACAGGGTGGAGCTGGGGGGGCAGGATGGCTGCGGGGGTGAGCAGGATGGCTGCGGCATGGCAAGATGGAGCCGGGTGGGCTGGATGGCTGCGGGGGGAAGGATGGCTGCGGGGAGGCAGGATGGAGGCAGGGGGAGCAGGATGGAGCGAGCGGGGCAGGATGGAGCGAGTGGGGCAGGATAGAGCGAGCGGGGCAGGATGGAGCTGGGGGGGCAGGATGGAGCGAGGGAGGGCAGGATGGAGCTGGGGGGGCAAGATGGAGCCAGAGGGGTAGGATGGAGCCAGGGGGCAGGATGGATGTGGGGGGGCAGGATTGCTGCGGTGGGGGACAGGATGGCTGCAGAGGGGGCAGGATGGTGCCGGGGGAAGGATGGCTGCGGGGGGGGGGGGCAGGATTCCCCTTGCCCCCTCTGTTCTCACCCGTCTTCTGCAGCATCGCACTGTGTACATCGGTCATGTGACAGGGTGGGCTGTGTGACGTCACATCAGCCTGCCCTGTTACATGACCGCTGTACAGGGAGAAGACGGTCAAAGCAGCAGGAGGCGAGGAGGGAGGCGAGGAGGCGAGGGGAGAGGCGAGGAGGGAGGTGAGGAGGGAGGTGGCGGGTACCAGTACCGGGGGTTGCCGCAGCCGTACGCATGTAGCCTGGCGACAGTGATGCCTATGTGTCACTGTCGCCAGGTTACAGCTACTGTGTAATCTAATTTTGAATGCGCGCGGCTTTTTGCATATGCGGCGCTCATTGGTTGCCGCGGCTGGCGGCAGCCAATGAGCGCTGGCACGCGATCTCGGCATCAGACAGACACAATTAGGAGATTATATAGTAGATTATCTCAGCATAGGAGATGTGATATGATCAGACTATGTTCCTGTGCAATCAAACACAGCCATTACATAGCACATAGCAGGGGCACATTTCTAAGATTATTTCAGTAATGGAACATCTAGTTCTGAAAGTTATTGTTTATACAAAATCTTTTCATTAAAATGTATTTTCTTTGTGGCTCAACTCCTTTATTAAAAGATACCAAAAGAAGCTAAATCAAAGAAGTGATATAGTTTATTGAAATACCCTGTAAAACATTGTACATTGTGTTGAAATATCTACAAAAGGCCTTAGATATAAACTCAAGAGCATTTGAGAATTATAAAAAGTGACATAGCAGTCCAAGTAGGTTTGGTCTGCAGGCATTATTTAAAAAAACTGAGAAATCTGACTGGCTATTGTAAGGCAATGTAAGCTGAATTTTGACATTTATGCATAACCAAAATGCTGCTTACATGTATTTCTTAAGTGGGTGTTCATGCCCTGTTAAAGAAATCTTCCAGTGCATCAATATATTTGTGTTATTTCTTCTCAGTGATAAATAAGGAACATTTTTGTCTTTTAAAGCTGAAAAACTGCATTAGATTTAAGTTAAGATTAGCTTGCAGAGCTATGACACTATAATGTAACATACTTGTCATATTAATAAGAATTATGAAAATGGCAAGTTAAAGGTATGATATTATGGTATTATGTTTTGAGTAAATATATTTTCCATTAAAACGTCACATAATGACTATAAAATCTAATAAAGGATAAGATGTTATTAGCTGTAACTTGCGCAATAGATGGCAATATTATATTTCTAGGGAATTGACTTAGTCTTCATTCAGCAAAAATAAAGGTTTTTTGACCCGCCCAAGCCCTGTCCCCTGAATAGATCACCATAGCTATTGATGAGCAAATCTTCTAAAAATTATATTTACCATCTTTGATTAATTTGACCAGGAAATTTAATTTGAAGTGAAACAATTCACTGTAAATCTAAAGTACTCCAAAGCTTCTAATTGTCCTGAAAAGATGTGTATGAGTTTCTAAGGTCTACTAGGACTGCACCAAACCCGTAATAACAAACAGCCTCTTTAATAACATACCTCTATATTGGGCTTTCTGGCTTTATTTTTATAATTAAGAAATAGATAAAAAATATATATATTTTTCCCATGACCAGATGTACAATTTTGTAGACACAGACAGTGCTTACAGAAGAAACCATGACTTTTTAACAAGTACTGATCAAAAATGATGCCATTTGGGAGGGTAGCAATAGGTTTGGGGATCGAATTGAAAAATTTTATCTCTTCTTGTGGACAAGCAACAGCAAAAATTATGATAGAAAAATATTAATGAAGCAGAGACATATGTCAGTTGCATAATAATTATGCATATTATTAATAGTTGCAAATGAAGAGGATAGAGGTTGGATCCAGCTGAGCACAATTAGTTAATTTAAAAAAAATCACAATTTTTGTTGGAAAAAAGACATAACAGTGCCGAAAAAAACTGGGCATCCCAGAACAACAGAAAAATAGCACGGGGTGGTGTGTATATAAATATCAGATCATACGTTTCGAGAAGCTTGGCTCTTGAACACTGTACTCAAGAGCCAAGCTGCTCGAAAACGCGTATGGTATGATCTTTATATACACACCACTCAGTGCCATTTTTCGGTTGCTCTGAGATGCCCAGTTTCTTCGTCACTATTATGTCTTTTAAGGATCTCCAAATAAAATTGTGATTTTTTTAATTAACCCGGTGTGCTGAGGTGGATCCAACCTCAATCTTCTTCATTTACCTGGACGATGTGCAGCATCGAGGACACCGGCTCCTCCCAGATTGGAACTGCATCCCAGGTATGAGTTGAAAACTTTTTTCTTATTACTATATTAATAATTGCCCAATAATTGTGAGCACATAGATTATATCTTAAAAAAACAAAATCCTCACTTTTAATAATTAATCATCAAAAATACAAAATGACTAATATACTGTGCTGTACTGCTGTTTCAGGATCTGCCAGCATTCTTTGGCACTTACTTGCTGACCCATCATATTTTGGGTGTTTTTGTTTCCCAGGCCACTTCCACAGCCACTGTGCATAAACTTCCTGACTTACATACTCATCCTGGTTGTCTATTGTGTTCTATAACTACAGTATATTGTACTGATGCTTAGAACCCTACCCTATTCTGGCAAAATAAACTAAAACTACTCTCACAAAAGATAACAATTTTTGACACCTTTTTAATAAGTGCTACTTCACTTACCAGCAATCTGGTCTTGTTCAAAAACAGGGATAATTTTTGGATAGCTTGGTAAATAGTAATGTATTATTTATTTTACAAACCGCAAACATTTTGCTAATCTCAAAGAAATATGGACATTTTTTGCATTACTTGTTACAAAGCCATTACTTTTTTTCTTTCCAAAAAATTAATGGATGGCTGATCCCAAAACAGGTATAATTTTGTAAATTTCAAACATAGGAAATAATCCAGCTTCTTTTTTGCAGTGATTTATTTCAAGCTTGTAACATGTATCTACATGGCAGGCTTAACTATAATAGGTGTTAGCCACAGCTACGTGTTTCAGGTGCATGCAAGCACCCTTAATCATGAAATGTATGCATCCGGGCCAGAGCAGTGCCTAAATCTGTGCTCCTGGAGGTGAAAGTTCAGCAAATGGTGAGCTGGAAATTTCCTCTAAAATAATTTTTGTAAACCTTGTTAAAAAGTAATAGCTTCTTTATGTACCATACATCAATCCTTTTGCTTTTCCCCAAAGAGGGATAATGTTTTGACCACCGCTTGTAAAACAGTCAGTATCTAACTTTAACAACTGTAGCTACATACATCAGCTCTATCAGCGCCCATGACACAATCACGGGGCATCAAAGGGAGCTACTAGGGCAGCCGTGGTCTTGAGGTTACCATAAATGCCATTTTCATATTCCTGCTGTGATGGGACAAAATGCCGGAATGCCCGCGCTGCCACCAGGAATCACCAGGACACGAATTGTTAACTGGGCAAATTTTTCTTTATTTTATCCTACGCATTTCGGAGCCTCTATCCAAGCTCTTTCCTCAGGGAACATGGATGTTCCTGAGGAAGGAGCTTGGATAGAGGCTCGGAAAGGCGTGGATGTCCCTGAGGAAGGAGCTCGGATAGAGGCTCCAAAACGCGTAGGATAAAATAAAGAAAAATCTTCCCAGTTAACTCTTTGTTTCATGGTGATTCCTGGTGGCAGCGCAGGCATTCCGGCATTTTGTCCCATCACAGCATTCCTGTCTCCACGGTTATCGTGAAGGTGCGGCCCTGCAGCAGCCATCCTACAAGCCATCTTACAGGCGATTATACCGGTTGTGGGTGACACAGCCGAGCCAGGTGAGCAGTTTCTAATATACACCGCTATAACCTTTGTAAAGAATAAGACCCTATGCGCATTTATCTCACATTTAAAGGTTGATTTTCATATTCCTATTAAGCTCAGTTATTCATTTAGATCCATAGGATCTGTTGAAAAATCAAAGGATCTAGTCCTCTAAAAAAGGCTAAAAAATAAAGTGAAAAATAAAAACAAGGGTTTCTAATAAGATTAAAAAAATAATTCAAACCCATCTCTTAGAATTTTGAAGCATTAAAAATAGAGAAATTAAAAAATAAAAAAATCCTATTTGGTATCAGCTGTGTTTATAAAAGTTTAATTTGAAAAGAAAAAACAAGCTCTTTCACCTATGATGATGGAAAAATAAAAAAGGTTTTGGTTGTGGAAAGAGGAGAAGGCTTTATAGTGGAGTAGATGGGAGCAATTTCTTTTCATATGACAAGATCACAGGAAATGACAAAATCATAAGTGTATTTTCCATGAAAAGTCCAAATGAGTAACATGTTTTCCACCACAATCTGTTTTTACATATCTTGTGTAATTAATATCAATTTTACAAGTATCAGATTATTCATAATTACATTTACAATCATGCATAGTGCTTTGAAATATTCTGAACAGAGATGATCGAATCTTCTAAAATTCACATTCACCAGGTTTAACAAATTCTTTCCCAAAAATTTGACTTGCAGCGCAAATGCAATGCTTCAAAGACTCCAATGTCCTGACAAGACGTGTCTAACATCTGATGTCTCCAAGATTTTATACAAACCCTTTCAAGCTCTTTATCCAATTTAAGGGCATCTGTCAGCACAGAATGACTATTCAAACCAAGTACAGATATTCCTGCAACATGTTAGGACTAATAATTTAAGTACTCCTCACCTCCTTGTTTTCCATCAATCTCTTCCCTTCTCGGATCTATAATACCAGAGCTGTCAATAAAGAAGAGGGGAGTGTATATATATAAATAAATATGTAATTTGTGAAAGTATGTCAATAAATCAGACTTGATTAGAGTGGCCTTCTAGTCTGGTCATCCATTGATTTATTCTATTATTTATTATGAGATTTATGCCTATAGGCTGAAACTGTGTTCTAATGACTGAAGGCTATGTTAAGGTGATTTGGAGTAAAATTAATTTAATTTCTCGTTTGCCTTGTTAAAAGTAATTATTCTATCCTCTAGCTATTAAAGAGAAACTTCTAGGACATAGTCAAATGGAATCAAAGGGGAAAAAGAGTAAAAATAATGATCTAACTGGCAAAATTGATGTCACTTGCATTTCAAAAAAACAATAGGATTTTTATAAATTATATTTGATTGCCTCTGGCATACATAAAAACGTAATTGGCAAAGAAGTGAAACTTACATTAATTGGAGTGACTTTATAACTGAATGATTCTTCTGTTCAATACTGTACAAAAGAAAACTAGATTATGACAGATATAAAGTCATATGAAAAAGTGTGGGCACCCCTCTTAATCTTACTCTTTTTTTTTATTTAAAATAGTTTTTTTGCAACAGCTATTTCAGTGTGATATATGTAATAACTGATGGACACAGTAATATTTCAGGATTGAAATGAGGTTTATTGTACTAACCGAAAATGTGAAATATGCATTATTTCAAAAATTGACAGGTGCCAAAGTATGGGCACCTCAACAGAATGTGACATTAATATTTAGTAGATCCACCTCTTGCAAAAATAACAGCCTCTAGTCGCTTCCTGTAGCTTTAATGAGTTCCTGGATCCTGGATGAAGGTATTTTTGACCATTCCTCTTTACAAAACATTTCCAGTTCAGTTAAGTTTGATGGTTGCCGAGCATGGACAGCCTGCTTCAAAACATCCCACAGATGTTCAATGATATTCAGGTCTGGGGACTGGGATAGCCATTCCAGAACATTGTAATTGTTCCTCTGCATGAATGCCTGAGTAGATTTGGAGCGGTGTTTTGGATCAATGTCTTGCTGAAAGATCCATCCCGGCGTAACTTCAACTTTGACACTGATTCTTGAACATTATTCTCAAGAATCTGCTGATACTGAGTGGAATCCATGCAACCCTCAACTTTAACAAGATTCCTGATGCCGTCATTGGCCACACAGCCCCAAAGCATTATAGACCCTCCCCCAAATTTGGCACTGGGTAGCAAGTGGTTTTCTTGGAATGCTGTGTTTTTGTGGCGCCATGCATAACGCCTTGTTGTATGACCAAACAACTCAATCTTTGTTTCATCACTCCACAGGACCTTCTTCCAAAATGAAACTGGCTTGTCCAAATGTGCTTTTGCATATATCAGGTGACTCTGTTTGTGGGGTGCATGTAGAAACGGGTTTTTCGCATCACTCTCCCATACAGCTTCTCCTTGTGCAGTGTGCGCTGTATTGTTGACCGATGCACAGTGACACCATCTGCAGCAAGATGATGCTGCAGGTCTTTGGAGGTGGTCTGTGGATTGTTCTTGACTGTTCTCACCATTCTTCTTCTCTGCCTTTCTGATATTTTTGTTGGCCTGCCTCTTCTGACTTTTACAAGAACTGTCCCTGTGGTCTTCATTTCCTTACTATGTTCCTCACAGTGGAAACTGAGAGGTTAAATCTCTGAGACAACTTTTTGTATCCTTCCCCTGAACAACTATGTTGAACAATCTTTTTTTTTCAGATCTTTTGAGAGCTGTTTTGAGGAGCCCGTGATGCCACTCCTCAGAGAAGATGTAACTAGGAGAACAACTTGCAAGTGGACACCTGAAATAGCTTTTCTCATGATTGGATACACCGGGTTATGAAGTACAAACCTCAATGAGGTTACCAAACCAATTTAGTGCTTCAGTAAGTCAGTAAAAAGTAGTTAGGAGTATTCAAATCATGAAAATCAGAAATATATCAGAAATATTAATTTCACTTTTCTGTTGAGGTGCCCATACTTTGGCACCTGTCAAATTTTGAAATAATGCATATTTCACATTTTGGTTAGTACAATAAACCTCATTTCAAACCTGAAATATTAATGTGCCCATCAATTATTACATATATCACACTAAAATAGCTGTTGCAAAAAAACAATTTTAAACAAAAAAAAAAAAGAGTAAGATTAAGAGGGGTGCCCAAACTTTTTCATATGACTGTATGATGAAAAATAGATGAATGGAAAAGAAGGAAACAAAAAACAAGTACAGTACGGTAAACAGAAATATGTGTTTAGAGCTTACCGAAGAAATGGTGATGACTGAGTACCAAAATATTCGTAATCGCTATGCTCGGTATTATTGATGAGCGAGCAGTGAAATGCTCAGGTACTTGATGTTCGATCCAAGCACAGAGCCCAATTTTAAACTAAAGGCCCATTTGCACACACAGATAATTGTGCAGATATAGTTCACAGATCTCTGGTTGCAGTGAAATCATGGACACATTGTTCCATTTTGTGGCCGTTTACAAATTGAACAATGTGTCCATGATTTCAGTGCAACCAGAGATCTGTGAACAATCTGCACATTTATCTGTGTGTGTAACTGGGCCTTTAGGGAAATTTGAGCATTTTTTCGGCGGCACCCCCGGCAGCCTGGATAAACCCTAAAATAGTCACAAATGTATAAGAACAGTGCTCAATTGACATGGTAACAGCATGGGGAAGATCCTTTTAAGCATTTCTGATTCCCAGATCACTGCTGTGAACATTGTTGAGTATTACGCCACTTTTACAGACTCACAATAAGGCTACGTGCGCACTTGCCGGGTTTTGGGCGGTTTACCTGTGTAAACCGCCGGTTTGTTTACATTAGTTTTATGTAAATTTATGTTAATCCAAACCGGCGTTTGGATTAACATTAAAACTAATGTAAACCGACCAAGGCTGTGCACACACCGGCGGTTTA